>JAGSMP010003469.1:0-10134 GCA_029286625.1 Parnassius orleans | reverse complement strand
ACTGCTTTTTTCGTCCACACTTTGGACTATAAAATAGTTCCAAACGGCTGCGCTACGCTGGCGCGACATTATTATGCACTTTTATATACAACACGCAAAATCCTATCTATATTACTCTGAATATTTACAATTACTTTAGGTATAAAACTTAACGAAAAACAAACAAAAACAATAATAACTTCGTCACGTAATATGGAGCACCTGCTATCAAAACATTACGTATATAAATATAACAGATAACAGTGTCATTGTCATCTCAGCTAGACAGCTAACTTAACACTAATATATTATAACAGCCAAAAAATTTAACAACAGATACAACAGCTAGCAATGAACGAAATACAAGCAAATATATTTGTTTATCTTTATACTTTGGTGTAAGTAAAATAAGCTCTTATATTGTTGTCTTAGAGTTTAAATTAATGTGAACCATACGTAATCCTTGTGGCACAATGAATGTAGTATGCAGGTTGACTCCGATTGAGGCGCCGCGTCTCGGCCGACGGCTAGACCGTAAACTAGCTAGCGCACACGCAAATTTTTTTATTTTTTTTTATAGAAATAGGGTGACAAACGAGCACACAGTCCACCTGATGGTAAGTGGTTGCTGTGGGCCATAGACATCTACATCTATCCTCGCTTGTGAATCAAAATGCAGATGCGTTGTCAGCCTTGAGGACTAAGATGGAATGCCTCTTTTCCAGTAAAAAGGGTCTCCGATTCTCTACTGAGTGTAGAGAACCGGATACCCTTTTTACTGGAAAAGAGGCATTCCATCTTAGTCCTCCCGGGTGACAACGCATCTGCATTTTGATTCTTTATTGAAGATAGATGTAGATGTCTATGGGCCACAGCAACCACTTACCATCAGGTGGACTGTGTGCTCGTTTGTCACCCTATCCTATAAAAAATAAATAAAAAAAAACTCACCATACGAAACACAGCAGTGTTAAGCTGCTATTTTACGCTGGTATTCTGTGAGAGCGTGGTCCTTCCCGGAAACGGCGAGAATCAGAAGTCACGGAAGTATGAGCTCAGATTAAGACAACTGTAAATGTCCTAAAAAATCTCTCCGACCGACCACGAACTGAAGTGGACGAGGTAGACTTATACTGTCAACTACTGGCCAAAAAATAAAAAATTTAATGAGCAACAAAGGGAGGTTATTATGCACGATATAGACGAACTTATTTATCAGAAGCGAAATGAGTCTTACTTAAATATTAATAGCCCTGCTCGTAGCAGCACTTACTCGTACGTAAGGTCTGCCCCGGATTCCGTGCGTTTTACACCTACACCGTCCCCTTCATCACAAATGTTGACGTACGATATGTCTACCCGAGATTCCGTGCGTTATGCACCTACACCATACCCTTCACCTCAAGTGATGCCAAGCCCGTCATATCACGTTGCTGATGATTATAGTGATTATACAGTTGTATCACCAAATCATAGCCAAGCAGAATATGTGACAGGTCATCCACCTCCTCCACATCTACTCCAAAGGTGACAATTATATCAAATGACATTATCTCTCAGGCATTACTCTTTCTCAGATACAAAATAAGAATTGAATGCTAATGCAAGGACTCGATTACTTTGTCTAATTATTTTTCTCAATGAACGTGTTTTGATTATTATTATTATGGTTTTATTTTACAAAATATAAAAATTACTTACTTTTACAAAAGAACGCAATGCCTTACATAGTGCTTTACATACTTCCGGCACGATCAATGATATGACTTGAGGAGAAATCTTAAATAGGTAATGAAGACTTTTGAATGAATCTCCAGTAGCTAAAAATCTAAATGTCACAGCAAGGCGTACTTTGGTTGTATTGAGTCTCTGAATACTGTATCTTGCTTTTTTATTCTTGGTCCAATCAACTGTAGAAGGTATTCGAAATCTATCGAAGACATACGACAAAAGTTATCAAACTGTCCTGATGGCTCTTGAATCAAATTACTCAATAATCGGGTTCCATCATACCTAAAAAGAAAGAAAATGTAAATATAGAATAGATACTTTAATATTACAGCGCCTGTAAACAACTGCTGATATAATTGTAGTTTGTTGTTGATGTTATTAGAATATTTAAAATGGAGTGTATAACTAGATCTTTACTCACTGATTCCGTGTTTTATGATGTGTCGTCATCCACCATCTTCTTTAACGTGGCTTTTTATTTTTTCTCAGTAACAAATATAAATGTGCACTCACTACTATAAAAGCGCTCAGAGTAGTTTCGATTTCTGTATCGGACATCTCCACATTGGCCCTGACGGGAGAGAACTAGTTTATTAGCCAACGTGTGTACGCCTCACTGAATTTGCAGTTCAACGTTGGTACGAGCGTTGGGACCAACGTGTGGAGCCAGCCTAAAATAAAAAAGGCATTTTCTTTGACGATTTATTCTGAAATTGTTTAGGTACTACAAAATACAGATTTAAAAGGAGTCAGACATGACAACAAAAACTTAAAAAAAGTAGTTTTTTTGTAAATGTATTACATTCTGTAGAGTGATATCGCTAAAATTGTTTGTAATGATGCAACCAATATATTCCCAAAAGGTCTTTATTAAATTAAAAATGACCCTGTATAAAAAACAAACTCCATAAATATGGTATGAAGTTATATTTACTGACGGAGCCCGATGGTCTTGTTTTGAGACCAAATAAATGCATATTTGGTGGATCCAGTGACAACACAAGTGGAAAAGGACACAGAAAAAATTGTCATGCATTTGTTGAAAGATTTTCTTGATAAAGGACTAATCAGGCTATGAAATTATTGCAAAAAACAAACTTACTGCTCAGTTACTTAACGTAAGAAACGTGAGTTCAGCTCTTCTAGTGTAAGTACGAAGCTAAAAGAACTGAACTGAAGACTGCTACGGTTGTTTTTGGAAGTTAAACGTGTAATTTGATAATTTAACTTTAAAATGCCAAGAATCCGACGCCATTTGGACAATGCTTTCAGCTACCAGAGCCGTGACGATGATCGAGGCTGGTCAGTCGCAACGCTCCGTGGCTTTACAGCTGGGATATTCGCGAAGGGCTATTTAAAACCTCTGGAACCGGTATCAAGAAACAGAGTGTAGCCACGACGTAAGGATCGACGTGGCTCGGGGAGAATTCGTGCTACCACCACCCAGGCAGACCGGTACGTGCTCAGATAATTTCAGGACCTTCTACTGTAGAAACATCTAGAATGTTCGAGTACATACCGGTCCCGACTGACTAGGTGTCGATAGTTCTAGAAAGTTCTTCCATGGAAATTTCTAGAAGGATCTTGACTCCTAGTTCTGCTACTCGATACTAGAAGGCGCTGGTGGTAACTAGTGGCGCCATGTACCAGGCATTAATTGTGGCGCGCAACACTATTGTATAATTTTTACCTGTTTACATGGAATTGTCTAAGCTTTGTTAATAGATCTTTAATAGAAATTCCTTTCATCATATTCTCTACATCGACCTTACGAATGTGCACGCACATATTCGTAAGGGTCGATCATAGGCAAAACGTTGTTGCCCATAAATCACATTCAATTTGGGATAATTTCAAATAAAAGTACAAACCTTATTTACTCGTATTTTCAAAAACTGCAATTACGGTATATCATTATTTATATATTTGAACTTAAGTTTCAAAATTTGGCTATTTGAAAAATAACCCTGTATATACAAGTATGCTGGACTGGCTATATCGTACAAAATGCTTCTGCCGATTTGAAGCGCCCTCATTGTTCGTACCGGGAACTAAAATTGACATAATATGTTAAAGTCTGTTGTGTTATTTAAATCGTATCTCTGTATTTTGAACTTCTAAACTAAAAATGAAAGTATTTTATGTGGTTTGATTTTAGTTACATAATAAGAATTATTTTTAATAATGAGAGTGTGCGTAATATGTAAAACTCGTTACCAAAAGGAAAGTGGGATAAAATTCCACAAGTAAGTGAATTTACAGCTAATATTAAACAAATTAAAACTATTTGATAATATAGGTAATTAAAATTTGTTACTAATCTTAATATCGTAATTACCAACATGTTTGGCTTTATATTACTGAGTTTTGATAAACAATGAAATTCAATAGGGTTGTCGAGTTCCTTGTCTATAATACTTATCGATGTTCTTTTCTACCCATATCTGTTAACAACTTAAGTCGCCGATAACAGATAATTATCAAATGTTTATTAATTAACAGGTTTCCAACTGAACCGAGACTAAAATTATGGCTAAAGAGCATAAAAATTGTGAATTGGTGTCCGAAACAAAATGATTATCTTTATTCTAAACACTTCACAGACGAATGATTTATTAGACATGAGAAACGCACCACTTTGAAAAAGTGCAGTATACCCACAATATTTTCTGGTAGTACCAGTACCAGTAAGTGTAAAAGTATTAGATTATTATTTCGAATGTTTTTTTATTTCTTCTCTCCTTATTTTCCCCCAAACTCAAGGGCCATAGCCAAGTGTAGAAAGGTCGCCTGATGATGACTTTGTGTTTACAAGACGTAAATTTGTTAAATCTGTTTAAATATGACCAATTTATTACATCAAGGGAATAAATTTATAATGGGACTGCAAAATTATTATCCATAGTGAGTTTGTGTGAGTTTAGGTGAGAAATAGCTCCTTCCTGAACGGGTTCCCGCCTTGTCGTGGCAGGGAGGTGGGAGGTAAGTAGGCGTATCTTGGTAACCCATGGTTAACGTAGGACGACTCACATGGCTGGAACAAGGTATCCACTCTGTGTGGCCTTATCGAGCCCTTGGATGTGTTAGTGAGCTGCGGCTAGAGGAGAGTCCTCTCCCTATATCGCTGCAGCGATGCGCCACTCGACTATCATCCGCGACTTTGGCGGGGCTAAACCACTTGATGCTGGGGGAGTGCGTTGTACAGGTAGAGTTGGAGGCCGCGAAGGGCAGTGCGCGTTGTGTTCCTGGTGCGCCTTATCTGAGAAGGAAAAGGGGGAGGAGAAGTCCTCAACTAAGGAGGGGCTGCCATTGGGCGGCTGGCTCTGGTGGGGCCGCGAATGTGTTTGAAAGCGTTTCCGTGGCCCTGCCAATGCGCTGCACAGTAAAAACGAGTCCATAAGAGATTTGCGCAGGTAAAAAAATTACCTGCTCTATCCCTTATTTTTGACCAAATTAGTCACTTTTGAACAATTTGTAGTTCGCCACATGTTTGAGATAACTAGAAACATTGCAATGAGATTTTGTAGGTAATATCACGTAATTTAATAATAACTAATAAAATAATAATATTCATTGGGCATTTATTCAACTTTTTAGCGAAATTAAATAAAAACGGGTAATTTTTTCTTAAAACTTTGAGGTAATTTTTTTTTTAATGTCTTGTTTAATTTTGGGTACATTTTATACCTCGAATTGATAACTATGATAACAACTGGTAAAGAAAAAAAAAACAAAATGAAAAACAAATGTAAAAACAAAAACATATCTTGAAAATAGTGCAGCAAGTCAGGTTTCTCTACGAAAAAAATAAAAAACCTAATTAAAAAAACCCAAACCGATAAGACCTGTACTTTGATGGTATTTGTTGATAGTTTTGTCCAAATAATCAAATGACGCCCGGCGGTCACTTCGCGCTGGGGTGACCTATATGGTATGGGGTTGTATACAACCTTACCAGGGGCTAAGACTGGAAACACAAACCCAAATCTCGGCGTATGTAGTTCTGGAGCGAAGAAATTGATTTCCAAGCTGCCTGATAATCATTATAGCTGTTATATTCATATCTTTTTACATCTTTACGATTAGTTGAAGTCAGATGGGTCATGATATCACTGGAATGCTCAGAGCTAATAGTGTTGAAGGTGCAACGCTAGATCTGAAGGTGATGAAATAGACCACAATAGGGTCCTACCATCAAGTCACGGACATTCCATCCAAGACGGCTTTAATGACATAATGACAACAACATCGTGACTATTGCCTCAACAGAAAGCGGTATTCTAGACAGTTGGGAAGGTAAAGAGGTTGTGCAACAATAAACGAGTGGTCATCGACCACATTGTTACCAGTCATATTATAAGTTTATATCCCCCCATAATTGAGGGACTTTACCAACATTCTGGTCGTAAATATAGAATCGATATATGTCTATGAGCAGATGGCATTGGCAAATGATGATGTTTCCTAAAAATGTGTGTGTGCTAATAATGCATTCTAGTTATACTGACTTTCGCCAACAGGGCAATCTAAAAATAGTCATGACTTTCTATCTTTCACGAGGTACGTAGTTTAGACCTATTTGATTCTTGACAAAGCTTTGTCTCTGACCACGGAACACGAACGAACGGATTGGAACCCCGGCCACGCCTACCAAGTCAAGCGTGTCTGATTCTGGATGAAAAGGTACACATTATTTTTAGAATAGAAACTCAATTTGATGTCGTCAATGTCACAAAAATACAAAGTTTAGGTACAGTAAATATCGTATTGGTTTGCATCGACACTGTTCTCAAGCGTTCCACACTTCTATTTTTTTTTCGTATTTTTTCTGTACATACATGATTAAACAACTTGTCATCTGTTCTATTTTGTCCTAATTTTATTATATTCCAATTTTTTTTTGCTATAACAATAAGCCTAAAACTAAAACCGTGTACATCATTTTTCCATACAAAATTGGCATATTATCACAGCGCCCCATTTTAGGTGCGGTCCTAAATTTCAGCGTGTATGGAATTCAAAGAGCTTTACTTTTGTCTTGTTTGAGACCTAATTTTTAGATATCAACAAAAAAATCTATACATTTTTCCGAATTTCATACCCTGGGAAAATATGGGTTAAAACTATTTACAAGTTATCTTACAATCCGTAGTCAGAGACTCAATCTTGGTGATTTTTCTGTAATGAGCTTCCAGTAATCATCCCATCCTCAGGGAAGCATTTTGGGTCCAACACTGTTTCTCATTTTTATTAATGTTCTGTGCGAGATCCGACTACCCTGAGAGAGGATCGTTACCTTTGCTGATGATACAGCTCTTGTTTTCAATGTAGACTCATGGGAAGAAGCCTTAGATTTTACACAAAAGGGGCTTAACATTGTTAATACATGGTTAGGTGTTAACGTACTTACTTTCAATGTTTCAAAAACAAAATTTATGGCCTTTGCTTTAAGGTAGTCAGGGCTACCTTCTTCTGGCTCTATCTTTGCTCACTACTGCCACTCTCCAAAAAACACCTCATTCTAGTGCCCTACGCTGGACAGAATTGCATCCATCAAATATCTAGGAGTCATTGTTGATTTTACCCTCATCTTTAAGTCACACATCGATTCCCTGGTCTCTAGACTGAGAAAACTTATTTATATTTTTAAATCCCTCCGACACATAGCTGATCGTTCTGTTATTAAATCTATTTATTATGCTCTAAGTCAATCCATAATCAGCTATTGCATCACAGTGTGGAGTGGTGCAGCTAAAACTCACCTGGTTGAAGCTGAGAAAGCTGAAAGAGCAATTCTTAAAACTGCAGTTAGTCTCCCCTATAGACATGCTACTACCGAGCTGTACATGCTATTGGATGACCTCACCGTTAGGCAAATATATTAAAAATAACAACCATAAAGCATTCCCAATTGATTTATGATCCCAATCTCAGCTTTTCTCAAAGGAGAAGGGACAAAGTTTGTCCTTCTACAACTATTAAATCCAGCTTAGCCAAGAGACACTACATATATCTTAGTAATTATATCTACAATAAAATAAACACGCTGTTATCTATATCATTTCATAAATTGGCTTTGTCATATTAAACCTTCTTTTGACTAAATATCGATTTTCTCATAACTTATTCATTGAAAGTAATGATCTATTCAATATATTTTACAAACGTGTAATTTAAAGATGTATAATCAGAGGTGGGACCTGGTGACCTAACAGGTATTGTTAAATACCTTTAGGCACCAGTCTCTCTAAACTAGGATTCAATACGTTTATAGTTTAGTTCAACATGTTTGTCATTAATTATTCTGTACCTGTTTATGATAATAAAATAAATATAAAATATAAACACGTACTAAAACAATACATTCAGATGACTCTACCGGTACATGGAGATTAGAGGCCCGATCCAACTATATTACTGATTTAGGTAATCAAGGCAGCAATCATTATTCTCTTATAGAAGAGATCAAAGAAAAATAATATTTTATAGGAGAAGGTGCTGTCTCTTGACAAAACAATCGCATATTCGAAATTAGACTTGTTTTGTACGAATAGGGCAATATTTATTTATAAAACCTTCACATAAGTCTTTAATGAAAAAAAAATTGTTTTCATTCATCATTTCATTTCATTCATATTTTATTTGAAACTTAAAACTACACTGGCCCCCAAAAAACAAGACCATTTTTTCGCAAAAAAAGTGTATATGGGTTTTACAATCGATAGATATTTTCTTGATAATGTGATAATGCGATTATAGGGTTGTAAAAAACTAAAAAACGGCGCGTAAAACGGGATATTTTACATACTAATGTGATGAGACATTGAAACCATAACATTTTACAAAATTTACGATTTTAGTGTGAAGATCGTTATTTACATTTTTACATTTAAAAATGTAAACCTTACTCTAATATGGGTGTTTCCTCCTCTTGCTTTTATCACCGCTGCATACGCCTATTAAGGGAACGGGTCAGCTTTTATGTCTTCTTGGGGTGCCTGTTCCCATTCTTCTGTTAAGACGGCTTCCAGTTCATCCAACATTTCGGGAACTGGATTTCGGGCTCAAACCTTTCTTTTTATCTGGTCCCAGAGATGCTCGATGGGATTTAAGTCCAAACTATTAGCTGGCCACTGCATAACTGGAATTCCGACCTCCTGAATATATCCAGGTAATAGTAATTGTCCCAAATATACCCAGCGTAAGGCATCACAGAGGTTGCAAAATGTCCGTAATGTAACTTTCAGCATTAACCGCACGATTGCGAAAGAAAACCAACTCAGTACATCCGGTTAAAGATATGCCACCCCAAAATATTGTAAAGCCTCCACCAAACCGGACTGTTTCTCTTATGCAACACTGAGCATAACGTTCTCCTGGTCTTCGCATAACGTTACGACGTCCATCAGAGCCTGCAAGGGTCATTCGGCTTTCATCGTTGAAGAGAACTGTCTCCCATTGACCAAGATTCCATTGCATGTGTTGCCTAATTCTAACCTTGATGAGATGCAGTGAGTTTTGGTCCCGTCGCTGGCATGTGTGGTGTCAGGTTTTGCTCCCGAAGTCTTCTTCTCACCGTATTCTCACTTATAGACACTCCACGAGTTTCCCTCAGCCTACCCTGAACATCAACAGCAGAAAGATGCCGATTTCGCAAAGAAGTCAAGGCAATAAAATGGTCATCCATCGGGTTTGTGAGACGTCCTCTTCCAGACCCTGGACTCTGGCGGAACTCTACAATCTCTAAGTATCGTTTATAAACTCTACGCACTGCTGATCGACTCAAATTTAATCTCCTTGCCACATTTAGCTGACTTAGCCCTTCAAGAACGAGAGCTACCACTTGAGCGGCTTTTGCTTCAGTGGTATCCAGTTTTTATGGTTAAAAGTAACGATATGTCTGCTCCAACAAAGAATTAAAAGATTAAGTCACTTCGATGCACAGAACCAAGAATATTACGCGTCAAAGTCCGAAATAAACTAACCTTGCACTCTATGCACAAGTCGACAATTTTATCAGTGCGCTTAAATGTTACAAATACCCACAATAGCACTTGTATCTAAAACAATGTCAAGTGGGTACTCAGATGTTAATTTATAACGCATAAGTAAAACATACAAATATGTCAACGCATACTTAAGATAACAACTTTGTTACTTAAAATTAACGGGTGGGTCGATTTTTTTGGAGGCCAGTGTATTTAAAACGTGTGATCTTTATATTTTAAAACAGTTTTTCAAAAGACAAGTGAAGATGGTTCACTACATAGGACAAAAAAAACTGTAATTGTATTGGTGTAACCTACCTATTACGTACATTAATCTGCATATACATAAAATATAAAAATCTACATTGCGTTTCAATAAATGTGATTGCGCTATAATAATAATATTATTGTGTTCTAAACACAATTATTTAGAATT
>JAGSMP010003468.1:0-10070 GCA_029286625.1 Parnassius orleans | reverse complement strand
CTACCACTTGAGCGGCTTTTGCTTCAGTGGTATCCAGTTTTATGGTTAAAAGTAACGATATGTCTGCTCCAACAAAGAATTAAAATTAAGTCACTTCGATGCACAGAACCAAGAATATTACGCGTCAAAGTCCGAAATAAACTAACCTTGCACTCTATGCACAAGTCGACAATTTTATCAGTGCGCTTAAATGTTACAAATACCCACAATAGCACTTGTATCTAAAACAATGTCAAGTGGGTACTCAGATGTTAATTTATAACGCATAAGTAAAAACATACAAATATGTCAACGCATACTTAAGATAACAACTTTGTTACTTAAAATTAACGGGTGGGTCGATTTTTTTGGAGGCCAGTGTATTTAAAACGTGTGATCTTTATATTTTAAAACAACAGTTTTTTCAAAAAGACAAGTGAAGATGGTTCACTACATAGGACAAAAAAAACTGTAATTGTATTGGTGTAACCTACCTATTACGTACATTAATCTGCATATACATAAAATATAAAAATCTACATTGCGTTTCAATAAATGTGATTGCGCTATAATAATAATATTATTGTGTTCTAAACACAATTATTTAGAATTACTGACAAATCTTTCTACGACCTTTAGAAATTACCATAATTTGTTTTATGAAATGACTCATATAAATAATAATGTTCCTACTGAAATCTTCATTGCAGTATTAAAAACTGGTGAGATAGGCACCACCGTTAAAGCAGTCGGCTCTAGGCCAGCGGTGACCACTGCTGTGATGGACGGCTATGGCAAGGGACTACATACTGCTACAGCAATAGCTTCGGGTTCAGCAATCGCCACCGCAACAGCATTAACTTATGATTGGGGAACCTCCACTGCTACGGTAATTGCTTCTGGTTCATCAATTGCTACTGCAACAGCACACTCGTATGACGCAGGAGTCGCCACCTCCATAGTAAATACTTCTGGCTCATCAGTTGCCACCGCCATGACACACTCATACGACCAAGGAGTCGCCATCGCCACAGCAACTACTTCTGGCTCATCAGTGGCCACCGCCATAACACACTCATATGACGCAGGAGTCGCTAAATCCACAGCAATCACTTCTGGCTCAGCAGTCGTTAAATCCCAGGCGATCGCCAGGGGCAGTCAAACCGTTACCGAGACACAAAATAGGTACTGAACATAGATTAATGAGAAATTATCTTATAAATTTTAACTAATATCCCTTATTGACTATTAACTTTTATCTATTAAAAGATTGTTGATCGATAAAATATTGATTTTCAGATAAAAGAAAACCTATATACTATACAGAAAGATGTAAAAAAAAAATAAAGTCCCCAAATATACTCTTGGCATATTTTGTGTTCATATTGAGAGCAGACTTGCTATACTTGTTTTACAGAAGAGACTCAAATGAGCAATTGATAACCTACCAAGTGAAAACGGTCCAAATATTTGGAAATATCCTTGTTGTGTTCAAAAGTATATTTATTTATATTAAAGGACATCCTATAGTAGTTACAATATATACTACTTATTACTATCTTTCTATCGTTGCATTACATATTATGCTTAACAGATTACAGGTCGTCACAACATAATTAAATTTAACGAAAACAGAAGGAAAAATACAAAAATTAAAGAAAAGGGCCAATATATATAACATATAAAATGAAACGCATAACAGAGGTCACCCACTCAGAATAATTTTTCTTTTATAATTATGTAAGGTGTCGTTAAAATGTCGAGATCTGTGTTATCAGTTGATTTTATATTATCGTCAAACGGGAAACTGGCGACTTTTTTCCGAGATTACTTTTATGTTTATGTACTTTAAGTATTCCGATTGGATGACGAGTAGCCGTAGTCGGAAAATTTACTAAGCAGATTTGGGCAGTCGCCCAAATATACTTAGTAAAGAAGATTGGTCAAATCGTACCAGACGAAAAAACGATGGCGTCACTATATGCCATATTTATGAAAAATACCCTTATTTTTTAAGGTCTTAAAAAACACTAAAAATACCTCTCTAAGTAGCCACAAAAAAAGTTATCCATTTATTTTTGTTTTTGTAATTGTTCCCATATTATTATTTTTTTAATTTATTTTGGCAACAAACAGTCGTATACAAAAGAAAATAAAATACAAACAACTTATCTGTTAGATATTGACCTACAGTGCTGAAAAGTTAAACACAATTTAAAAGAAAGTTACATGGTAACACTACATAGTGCCTATTTACATAACAAAAGTACAAAATATATAGGTATATAAGAATATCAATAAAATAAAATGCAACTCACTTGCAAACCTTACTTAGATTAGTTTTAATGTCTGTTTTAATGTATTGAGAGATGTGTTAAAAGGTCGATATTAGTAAAATGTAATATGTCAGTGGAACGGTATAAGAATGAATTACAGTATATCTTTTATGTAATCGTGGAGGAACAAAAGTGACATTTACGTGAGAATCGCACTGGAGGACGAGCACGAGCAATAAATGATACCTTTGAGAGAAGTAGAGAAGAGTCAATTAAATTATTCAAAATTTTATATAGAAAGATTATATCAAACAATTTGTCAACTGCAAAGGATAACAATTTATACCTAAGCAAAGATTGATCATATGATTCGTTAGTAATGTTATTACGATAGTTAAGTGACCTTAGGAATATCTTTTGTACTCTTTCAATTCTATTCATATGTATATGATAACAGGGACTCCATACAATACTACAAAATCTAAGATTGACCGAACAAAGGAAAAGTATAAAGTTTTTAGCGTTATTGTTTTATTAAAGGGTTTGCTAATCCTAAGAATAAATTCAAGCTACGAAATGCATTGCCTAACATATAATCAATGTAGATTGAATGACAATTTTGAATCCATTATTATACCCAGATCTCTAATACTATCTACTATTTTAATAGTGGTGTCATTCAAGCCATAATCAAATATTTTATTGATGACTTTACGTGTATAATATATAATATGGCATTTATCAATATTGAGATATAATTGGTTATTTGAACAATAATCACTTAGAGAAGTTATGTCTTTTTGCAGCTTTACACAGTCATCAACTGTTTCGATAACTCTGAATAACTTAGTGTTGTCGGCATAAAGTATGTAATCACTATTTTTTAGTGCGAGTCCTATATCATTAATATATAAAGAAAACAGCACAGGGCCCAAGTGTGTACCTTGAGGCACGCCTGAAGGTACGGGTAGAAATTGTAAAGAGTATCCCTTTACACAAACTGCTTGAAATCTATTTTTAATATAAGATTGGATTCACCTGAGAAGGCTGCCGTGAATGCCAGCCCTTGTAAGCTTCTCAATAAGTAGATCGTCGAAAGCCTTGGAAAAATCTGTTTATACAACATCCACTTATAAGTTATTATCCATGGCCTTCGACAAATAATCAGTAAAAGCTACCATATTGGTATCCACACTACGGTGCTTAAAGAAACCATGTTGTTGATGACATATGTTATTTCGAACTGAAAACGAAATATAGGACAAATTTTTCAAGAAACTTTCCCAAAACACATAATTTGGAAATCGGTCTATACTCATTAATTATATCTTTTCTGTTATTTTTGGGAATAGGAGTTATTAAAGGTTTTTTCCACTTACTAGGATATACACCGGTTTCAATAGAAGTACGAAAAATTATGGTTACAGGTTTTGCGAGTTCTTTGGCACATTTGGAGATTAAAATAGGATGAATGTTATCAGACCCTGCACCCTTATGAACGTTGACATTTTTTAATTCTTTAAGAACAATATCATAGTCTATATTAACAGAGTTTATACCTAACGTTGAGAGGGGATAAGAGCTAATGGTATGATTTTTAACAAGAGAATCATTTTTGAATAAAAAAACGGAATGAAAATATTGACTGAACGCATCGCAAATCTCACTACCACTAGATAAAAGTTTACCTTTGTATAACATTCTATCTTTAGACTTTACAAAAGACCAAAAATATTTTGGATGCTCTTTAATTTTCTCTTCAGCAATTTAAATAAATCTTTTGTAACAATTTTTCTCCATTTTCTTAAAGCGATGTCTCAGAATAGAGAAGTTTTGATAATCGCACAGGTTTCCATATCGTTTCCATTTTTTTTTTAAATTTATATTTTTCTTTTGACAGTTTAATCAGAGGTTTATTAAACCACGGAGGAAATTTATTTTTGGTAGTAAGATAACGCGTCGGTACATGTTTATCCACAAGCCCATCAAGCACATCATAAAAGTATGTAGTCATCAATTCTACGTCGGACTTAATAGTGCTAAAGTTGCCTCCCAGTCAATCGAATTTAATGAAGTATTAATTGAGTTGAAGTCGGCTTTGTAGAAAAGTTTTTTCTTATTATTAGCAACGTTAAGCAAAGCAGAAGAAAATAATTTTAAACCTATTTCTAAAGCTTTATGATGATTATCTTGCGGCACTAATGGGTATACGCTAGAAGAAACTGAACAGATTTTATTACAAAAATTAAATCTAGAAGTCTATTATTTACATTAAATTGAGAGTTGAATTGTAATAGCAACGATAAATGCATAAAGTCGGCAGTGAGATAAGCTAATCTATCATTGTTTCTTTTAATATCCATGGTATTAGTGGTTATATTATAATGCCAACAAGCATTAGTCACATTAAAGTCGCCGAGAATAAGAAAATATCATTAGAACTACAACTCATAAATTCGGTTACCCTATCATAGAAAGAAGTCAATAATAGCTCATGATTATTGCCGTGAGCTGTATATGTCGATATTAAATGTAGAAAGCGAGGTGTGTTATTAAGCTGACCGGACGAAGTAGGAGCGGTAATCGCGTACAGCGGCACCAACACCCATACCTCCTCTGCCGGTGGCGGCGCGCGCAAGTCTGCGCGATGCAGAGGACACAATTCACGGCGAACCGCAATCAACACGCCACTGCCTCGCTCGTGGTCGTGCCCACTTAATGCAACATTACGATCACAACGGTATACCTGATAACGGTTGTCAAAGTATTCTGAGTCATAAAAGTTATCATTAAGCCACGTTTCGGTTAAACATATCACATCGTAATTGTTGCACAATATTGCATTAAGAAAGTTCCCTCACATTTTGATAATAAATAGCAAAGTTTGTGTTATCGTATTTTAAAAATTGAAATTAACATCGTTCCACCAACATGTAAGAATATAAATACATAATATAAACTTCGCATCTTAAACTAAATTAACAAAGCCATTATTTTAATGAGATTAAAATTAAAACTTAATATATAGAAATAGTTACATAGAATATTTGAATGGATTAAGTTAAATATACAAAATAAAAATAGTCACTTAATTATAGTAAGGTCGACTTCACTAGTTACCAGTAATGCTTTGGACTCGTCATTTTTACGTACAAATATCTTGCAATCTGACAACCAAACATATTTATAATTTTTTTCTTTAGCCATTAGACGCACTTGCTTATAATAATTTATTATGTGGCGTTAAATGATCACTAATAAAAATAGGCTTAGACGGGCCGTCCACACCAGCGTGTGGACGGGCCGTCCACACCAGGTGTGTCAACCTACGTCGGGCACGCACAGCCGCAAGCATATCTGATTTCCGCTTTCTTTGTGTTAACCTTACGATTATATTAGGAATCCGGGATAAGTTATGAGATCTGCCATCAGCAATATTTCTATTATCGCTACTTTTTGAATTAAAACGTCGAACACAGTGGATGTAATCGATATCCGATGACGCCAATGGGAAACCAATCTTCGTTGCAATGTTGTGAACAATCGTTAGTAAATTTTCACCCTTAGTAAAAGGTAATCCTGATATTTCTAAATTATTGACCCTTCCTTGTTGTTCCCTCGCTTGTTGCTGTTCTGATAGGTAATTGACGCTGGATTGTAAGGCATACATATCCTTTGAGATTGATCCAACTTTAAGGTTATTTTGCTCCATGGAAGATTTCAATAAGCAAATATTATTTTTGAGGGCAGTTTGTTCATCTGATAATTTCTCGGTGGTGAGTTTCATATCGTGCAATTGCTGTTTAAACTCACTTAAATCGTCACGAAGAGCATCCAAAGAATACTTTATGTTGTTATTATGACTCTCAAGCACATTATTTATAGAAGCAGTAATTTTATTTTGAAAATCAATCATCATCTTTTCAAAATCACATTGGCAATCCGGTAATTTTCTCTTACTTTGTATGAAATGAACATCTTTGCTGAGCTTTGATACATCAGGGTATGATCCCGATCCTTTTGGCGGGCTTCTACGAACATTCATTTTTAGTTAAAATTATTTCGTAAACAGAGTATTCGAAGGTAGCAGTGTTATCGCGATAGTTAATTGCAATTTACGTAAGATATAAGCGATTAATACGACGGTATAAGCAAGGCGAAGTGAAGCACGTTGGCTATCCTTTACTCGCAAACTAGTGATTAATGAGTCTGAGCACCACCGATCACTAGCCTTCCTGTACGTCCTCGATCGTTGTCGCTGACTTGAAAACAAAATGCTATGAGTTAACTGAACACAACAGAGGAACAATTTTGTACACGTGCAACCATGTAGATATACAAAACGAGACTGAAAGACTGAAAGGACTTTGTATTCAAATACTATAATTCACGTTTTTCTGAATAGTTGTTAATTGTAATTCAATTCAATTAGTATGTAGGCATCAAATCAACTCCTATACTGATTTATTGTGTACGGGATTCATGTCATAAAAATAATTATGTAGCTTCATAGTAAGCTAAGCGTTTTGTTCAATTACGAACAACGGAATCATCATCGATCGACGCCATTGATTGTCACCCGGCAATCATTAGCATCATCTTATTTGCTTTACTCGTTGTTGTGGATTTTGATACGTACTGTACTATTTTAGATTTCCTTCTGTTGTTTTGACCTCGGCAGTGTTTTACGGACTAATAACTACTTCTTGTGACGATTATTCTGTGTAAATGGTAGTTGTTTATTCTAATCTCAAAAGTATTGTTGACGTTATTATAAAAAATTGTGGCTATTTCGATATAATTTTCAAACGGGATGGTGTTTACAACATAAAAACAAACCAATCTAGCTATAGTTCGTTTTGGAACATGAAAAATAAAAGTCAAGTCCAGCTCCTCTGAAATCAAATTCTGCTCAAGACGAAACTTGCTCGGGGCAAGCGGAGCAAAAAGACAAAAGATAAACGCCGTCCACTACCGTCTGGAGACGGCAAAGCCGGCCTTGCCCTTTCTAACCGAGACATAGGTGTCCTCTCCGGCTGATACTTCATATCTCTTCTCTCCTACTCGGGGTACAAATTGGAACACTCTTTTGTGCCCCGGGCTGGAGTTTGCGTATACGTCAGAGAGGACATCTGTTTTCGACGCCTCGGCAGTCTTGAAGGTATGGACCTGTCCATCCTATGGCTACGCGTAGACAGTGACGACCATCCCCGCGTCTACGGGTGCCTCTATAGGTCCCATAGCGGTAATGCCGACACAGACCGACTCATCTACCACGTCCAAATGGCTGCAGACTACGTGCTATAATAGGTCCTTTCCGCAGAGATCGTGATGCTCGGTGATTTTAACGCCCATCACGCTGAATGGCTTGGTTCCCGTTTAAGCGATCATGCGGGTAGATCTGTTTATTACTTTGCCTTGGCATATGGTCTGACACAACTGGTTACTTCGCCTACGCGGATCCCAGATGTGGAGGACCATATACCTTCCCTGTTGGACCTTCTGCTGACCTCTCATCCGGACGGATATCAGGTCTCCGTCGATGCCCCTCTTGGTTCTTCGGACCATTGTCTAATCCGGAGTACGGTGCCACTCACGCTCCCATCGCATTTGCGATCTGCAGCTCGCCGCCGTGTTTGGCACTATAGGTCGGCCGATTGGGATGGGATGGGGTCTTTTTTTGCATCCTACCCTTGGAGGCGGGTTTGCTTCTCGCCGGATGATCCCAACGTTGTTGCTGATTCTGTCGCTGATGTGGTACTTCAGGGAATGGAATTATTTATTCCATCATCTGTGGTGCCTATCGGAGGCAGAACTCAGTCATGGTTTGGTCGCTCCTGTAAAATTGCGTCACGCTATAAGCAGGAATGCTACCGGGCCTGGGCTGACGAATCAACGTCCCGGGATGTAAACACGGGATGTAAACACGCTCTTAGAAAGAAGTATAATTCCGCCTCCAGGTCCTTAAAAAGTGTCATTGCCAAGGCAAGTCAGAGTCTGGTCAAAATCAAAGTCAAGGTCTGAGCACATCGGCAGAATTGGCGAGAAACTAGTTCGCCTCCCTTCGGGAACACGTGCATTCTGGTCTCTCTCCAAGGCTGTTCAAGGGAACTTCTGCCAGCCATCTCTGCCATCTCTGCACAGGGTGGAAGACTCACTGGCCCATGACGCAAAGGAGAAAGCCGATCTGCTAGGCTCTCTTTTTGCTTCCAACTCGACTCTTGATGACGGGGGGAACACACCGCCTACCATCCCGCGGTGTGAGTGCTCCATGCAGGAAGTGCTGTTTACACAGCGCTCGGTGCGTAAAGCACTCCTCTTCCTGGACGTCAACAAGTCGAGTGGGCCTGATGGACCTATTGTGCTGAAGACGTGTGCTCCGGAGTTGGCACCGGTTTCAACGCGTCTTTTCCGGTATTCCTACTCCCTAGGCGTAGTCCCGAACTCATGGAAGACAGCATCCCTAAAAAGGGCGACCGGTCAGATCCGACCAACTACAGGCCTATCACTATCACATCCTTTTTCTCCAAAGTAATGGAAACTGTTATTAACTGCCAGCTCATGCGGTACCTTGAGGATCGCCAGCTGATTAGTGACCGCCAGTATGGTTTCCGTCGAGGTCGCTCAGCTGGTGATCTTCTAGGTTACCTAACTCATAGATGGGCGGAGGCAGTGGAGTCCAAGGGAGAGGCATTGACCGTTAGTTTTGACGTAGCGAAGGCCTTCGATCGGGTTTGCACAAAGCGCTTCTTTTGAAGCTCCCTTCCTATGGGCTTCCCGAGAAATTGTGCAATTGGATCACCAGTTTTCTTGCAGATCGGAGCATCAAGGTCGTAGTAGACGGTGCATGCTCCGATTATAAGCCCATTAACGCTGGTGTTCCAAAAGGCTGCGTGCTATCACCAACGCTGTTTCTTCTGCATATCAATGATATGTTGCAAACCGGTAACATTCATTGCTATGCAGACGACAGCACTGTCGATGCTTTATACACCGGCCGTGCCAATATTTCTCAGGAAAACGTCGCTGAGTACCGGAACAAACTTGTGTTCAGTCGAGACTTTGTTGAACAAAGTCTCAGACTGGGGGCGACTAAATCTAGTTCAGTTCAATCCCCAGAAGACACAAGTTTGCGCGTTTACCGCTAAAAAGAAACCCCTTTGTCGTATCTCCTCAGTTTCAAGGCACTCCCCTTGTTGCCTCAGCCGGTATTGGAATCCTCGGTGTCGACATATCGAGTGATGTGCAGTTTCGTGGTCACTTGGAAGAGAAGGCCAAATTGGCCTCTAAAAACCTTGGCGTGCTCAGCAGAGCGGGACAGTATTTCATGCCAGCACACCGCTTGCAACTTTACAAGGCGCAGGTTCGGCCCTACATGGAATACTGTTCCCATCTCTGGGCAGGGGCTCCAAAGTGCAAACTCCTTCCACTTGACCGCATCCAGCGCAGAGCGGCTCGAATCGTCGACGACCGAGTTCTTTCCAATCGGCTGGACTCACTGGCACTGCGTAGAGATGTTGCATCTCTTTGCGTATTTTATCGCATCTATCACGGGAAGTACTCTGAGGAATTGTTCGGACTAATTCCAGCCGCTCAATTTCACCATCATCACACATCACGACAGAATTCGAAATACCATCCATATTATCTGGATTATTGGCGGTCCACCACTGTGTGATTTAGAAGAAGTTTTCTTCCTCGCACAACCTCCTTATGGAATCGATTACCACCAGCGACTTTTCCGGACCGATACGACTTAGGGACCTTCAAGAAAAGAGCCTATTCTTTCTTAAAAGGCCGGCAACGCATCTACAA
>JAGSMP010003467.1:0-10110 GCA_029286625.1 Parnassius orleans | reverse complement strand
ACGCATCTACAATTCCCTGGTGTTGACGCACGATGTACTTATTCGCCAGGAGTAATAAGACAAGAAATATTACGCTGTCTCTTAATCTTGAGGGGGTGAGGTGCGGGCGCCCTTCAGTTGCATCTCTCAGATGCGATGCAAGAACGAGATAAACACAAGTATTGATACTGATGAGTAGTAGTATTACACCGCACAATAAAAACTCTTAACTGGGTAGGCACAAAGTTCAATTTTAACTAGTCACTATTAATGGAATTATTTAAAAAAAGATGTACACGTCCACTTCCAACAGCTCTCATACGACTACTCTGAAAACTTTCTTTATAGAATATAGGTGACAAATGAGCATACAGTCCACCTGATGGTAAGCGGATGCTGTGGTCTATAGACATCTATATTTATTCTCGATTAACGATCAAACTGCAGATGCGTTTTCATCCCTGAGGACTAGGATGGAACGCCTCGTTTCTACGCTGGTATTCTGAGAGAGCATGGGCCTACGCCGGTCGAGTCGACTCATTCGTGCTACAACCATAATATAGCTGCAGCGTGGCTCTACGATGTATTTATAAATTTAATTATTTAGTATAATAAATTATAATAAAGCGCCTTATCTAACGTCTATTGAACGTGTTTCGTAATAGACATTGTTTAAATAAGATATAATGTTTGTTTATTATTATCGACACTTACACGTTCACAATTTACAGTTTTAGTTAAAAGTTTTGAAATAATTTAAGGATGTAAGCTCACGTAAGGGTGGAGGAAGATTGTTCATTAAAAGATACTTAAGGTAGATTGATAAATAGGGTAACAAAAGGCGATCTTAATGCCTATCGGCATTCTCTGCCAGTCAACCCTTAATAGTATAGCAACCCTAAATAGTATGTTTAATTATTTTCCTAGGAATATCTCTTGTGTTAGGAATTAACTATTTAAGTAGGACACTACAGAAAAAAAAACCTCTGTCCAAGAATAAGGTTAGCTGCAAGCCATAAGGCACAAAATATGTGAATTTGATGTGGTATCGTACCATCACTTCGACTGTTTTACAAAATGACGTGCTTTATTTCGGCAGTTCCCTGTAGGTATATTAAGATGTTATAAGGATTTCATTGACAATTTGATGTGTCTTTAAGTTGGTATCAATTTAAGTCGAGTTGAGTATACAGTATGTATAATATATATATAGTGCAAGAGACCTTTTTGAAGCCTAGCCATCGCGATCCTAAAATCGATGTCACGTTGTCGATATCATCAATCGAGATGATCTTAAAACTGGACTCAAATCACAGGCCGGTCTTGTTGCAGCTGGGCCAGCCCACTGGTGAGGTCCTTCAGACTAAAACCATCGTAGACTCGACCTCCCAGCACTTAGATAAAATTCCAGAGAAAATATACTCGCCAAAGGAAGTTAGTGAGGCAATTAGCGCCCTATCGGTCCACCTTTACCCAGCGGCCGAAGAATGCTCTCGTAAGGTTTGGGTGTCGAACAATCAACACACGAAGCTTCCGAAACACATTCGGCAGCTGTTTAGAGCGAAAAATATGGCCCTAAGACGCTACGATCTCTATCGCATAATAGATAATAAATTTCGACTTCGCAACCTCCAAAACGAGGTAAAACAGCGCATAGCTGAATTTAGACACGAAAAAGCCCTCGCACACCGTCTCGCATGTCGCCTCTCATTAGGCCAGGAAACCCCGATCTCGCCTTTGATGACGATTTTGAAAATCCTGAATGCCTCGCGCCTCATCTTTTAGAGTTCGAAGCGGAGGTCGAGCGTAAGTTTGCAATAGCACCTCCGGGCGAACCCTTAAATCCTGTGATTGTTCACGAAGTCACAGAAGTTATCAAAAGCCTCAAAAAGAAATCAGCACCCGGCCCCGACGGTATTAGCAACAGAGTGCTGAAATCGCTCTCCGCGTCGCTCGTATGCCTACTAGTAGGCATTTTCAACGCTTTTCTTTTCATCTGCTCCTTCCCGGATGACTGGAAAGAGGCAGACGTGATAGGAATCCCGAAAACGGGGAAATTGCGCAACTAAGCCTCCAGCTATAGACCATTCAATCTCCTCAGCACGTTGGGGAAAATTAAAGAGCGACTCATACTGAAAATACGTTTTCTCAAATAAGCTTTTTCCCGGTGAGCAGTTTGGCTTTAGAGCCGTCGTAGTCGTTGTCACAGAACGAGAATACTCGTGCACTAATCGGATTCATCGCCTCACGGAATTCATCCTGAAAGGCTTCTACCTCTAAAGAAATCGCAGAGACCACTAAGAACAGTGCCCTTTTTTATGTCGCGAAAGTGTTTGACAAAGTCTTACAAGCACGTTGAGTTTATAAAGCTTTACAAGCTAGTCTCACTCACATCATCAGAGCCTTTCTTGCCAACTGCCACTTTCGCTATCGAATAGAGGGCACAGCACAAAGCGTCTGCTCAAGGCTGGGGCCCCCCAGGGCTCAGTTCTCTCCCCTTTCCTCTTTACACTCTTAGCAGTATTTAATACTGCTTGGGATAGCCAACGGGATAACTGCACTAACATCATCAGAAACCGGAAACCAGAGAGGTTGACTGCCAGAGAATGCTGATAGGTATTAAGTCCGCCCTTTGTTACCCTATGTATTGAGGTGTTAATAATAAAGGTTAAATAAAATATAATAAATAAAAAAATACCTAAATATATATAGACTAGTGACATAACGATTAATTGATTGAAGGCCAATTATTCATGTCTGCATGACCACACTATATAAAATAAATTAAGCCATAAAAAGTCCAAAAGAAGCGCCTTTTTTACATAATTTTATTATTTAATGAGGCTCGACATTGTTATGTCAATTTTGTGTATTATAATTAGTGAAAAGTGAAAATGACGCACTAACTTAATCATGAATGGTGAGAAAATTTTAATAATATAAATTATTGGTTGCAGTTAATGAGTGCGGAACATTAATACTTGCTATAACCATAACACAGATTTTCACCGCATTGCGGAAAACGTTATCGGTAAATACGAAATATAACTAAACCCATCAAGGATCTACAGACATCATTTTTTATGATCACATCATCTCTTTTTATAAATAAGTTTTAAAAATATAAATAATTAATAATTTTGTGATTGTGCTATAATAAACTGATCAACAAGAGCGACAAAAATTAAGTGAGAATGTTATCTACAAAAAAAGTGTTTATGTTATTCAAAGTGCTAAGTTTGTTAGACCTTTTCATTTGAATTCATTAAAAATATAAAAATCTATGTGAAACAATCAGTGACAGTGTATACCGAATGTTTAAAATAGTTTAAATAACTTATTAAGCCTACAAAACATCAATATTCCGTATTTTAATATTCAGTGAAAGAGCTAAAGAACTATTTGAAAATTAAGTCAAAGTAACGGCTGTTCATTTTTGAAAATAAAACTGTGACAACTGAACTTTATCAATAATTTTACGTTTTGGATGTAAGTAATAGGTACTAGCAAACTTTCAAGCTCCAAGTGTTTCAAATAAAAAAGAAACAAAATCTTCCTTCTTAATCAAAATTAAATTGTTGTACTCAATATTATTTTTAAAACATATTTTATAATTTTATGACATATTATGACCACATTTATATTAACAACGGAAAAAAAATAAAAATCTTTGATTAGAAAAATTAATCCATTGACAAGTATTGCCATCTAACGGGATCTACTAAAACTACTTTCAATAACACTATACTACTAAGATCCTTGAGCTTTGATCACACTATAATAGTTAGATATACGCACTATTGTTGTTACAACGCAATAGAGGACGCATCTACTAAGCCGAACAATTTATATATTAGCTTAACACGTAAGAACAGAAATTGATCATGGAAAATAACAATATAACTTTTAGAAAGACATTGCTGCGCAGACGAAAATCGGACATGGACATATCGAATTTGAATTTAAATGACACCTTCATTAGCTCCACTCCTTCTGAATATTTAGATTTGTCATCAAAATGTGTTCCCGAATTATTAGAAAATGAATTGTCAGAGATTTTTGAATTAAATCTGGTCTTATATCTGATATTATTGGCATTACTGGTAGAGGAGTATGCGGTGGCACACTCATCAGTAACAACAGAGTGTTGACGGCAGCTCACTGTTGGTACGACGGACAAAATCAAGGATGGAGGTTCACTGTTGTCCTGGGATCTGTATTGCTGTTCTCTGGCGAAACAAGGCTTGAGACTAAAATAAAAAAAATTACAAACTGAGAATGCAAGCACTCACCAAGAAATAATAAATCTAAACACCGAATGTACTCATTTAAGGAAAATATTATCAGAAAAAAATAAGCAAATACAGTTCCTTAAAAGTATATCTAGCAGCTCAATATCAACCACTCCACTTGCAACGACATCCTGCCGAAATTCACCAACAATAAAAAGACTTACAAATATTCGAATGAAAATACCTCGCTTGTCACCTGTCAACAACTCAGGAAACGGATATCATCTCAATGAAACGCCTAAAAGTCGCTGTAAACCGCCTCTACTACTACAAAGTTTAATTTCGCCCCTTAGGGCGCGTTCCCACTACGTCGTAACGACTAATTTATCGTTCGACGACTGTCGTCTCTACCTGTTCCCATTATAACGATTGTTTGTCGTCAACATTTTTTATCGTTTAGCGACTGTCGTATCGAGCTGTTCCCATTGGATCGCTCAGATCGCTCGCATCATCAGCAAGCTACAAATCTAGTCGCCTCTGCGTTCGCTTGGTGATTACTAGTGCGTTTACTCTCCTGAGTTCAATGGACGAAGATGAAATTTTAATAATGTATTACTTTTTGAAAAGAAGGAAAATGAAGCAAGAAATGAAAAGAAAGTACTGAAAGTAAAGAAAAGAATTCCATTAGGATTATGTCAGAGTTATATAGAAGAATTAAAAAGTGATGATGGAAAGTTTTATGAGTATTTAAGAATGACTGTCTCCACCTTTGATAGCCTACTGGCACGACTTGCAGACAATCTTAGAAGAGAAAACACACATTTCAGAAATTGTATAAGTGCCGAAGAAAGACTAGTGATAACTTTAAGGTAAGTAAATAAAATGAAAATTCTTTATTAATGTATACATTTATTTATTTAGAGATTTATTTTAGAGTTACACGTTTTATAAGTAAAGACATCTTTAAATTATATATTGTCAAAATTAAAAGAATCTTGTGTGCTATCAGACAAATTAGTATAGACTGAATTTGGTGATGCAGCCGGTTCCATAACTTGATTGCTAGTCGAAGTTGATGCACCTGGATCTTGTGTAAAATATCCTGTCGGTTGTGATAAATGATTTTGGTAGTCACCATAGTTTGCATAAGTATCATATAAATTATTACGAAGGCGTTTCTTTTTAATTTTTTCAATCAGTTGCATAATACCCGTTTGGAATTTAAAATTGTCATCATTGTCGAATGATGCCAAAGATGGTAAAATTCCTTTAATAAAGGACACATGTGGGTGTTCTTGATTATTTAATTTATAATCTAGAAATTGTGACATTTTATCATCTAATGTGTCAGTCTTAGTTTTCTTTTGAGTAGAAGGTGCTGCATCACTTAATGTATCAGAGATAGAATTATTAGGCTCATTAGATGAATCAGAGGTCATACGGGGCTCAGTAACTTTTAATAAAAAGACAGCTGATTCTTATAAACATACAGCCTAGTAGTTTTGCGCCTGCACCAGATCGCTTTTTTCCTTTTTCATTTTTCAGGGATCTCATAAATGCATCTCGAATATGTGTCCACTTTGTAGATATCTGTGTAGCTGTAAAAGTAAAATAGACTTAAAATTAAAATTTGTTTGTGTATAGATTTAACATTATATGTATTAACATATAATCAGTCTAATACGTAGTCAAATTATTGTTCACGCAAACATCTGCACGTTTTTCAGAGTTTAAAAAACTATACTAAGATCGAGTTTTTCCACTAGTATCCCCGGATGTTTCCGTGAACAAGTAAGGACTACGTATTAGACTGATTATATGTTTATACATAATTATAATGTTAGGGCATTGGTCCTCGAATATAAGCGTATTATAATAGCTGTTGTATTTATTTACAGATATTTGGCGTCGGGATGTTCGTTTAAACAACTGCATTATAATTTTAGAGTGGGAATGTCAACCATCAGCAAAATAATCAAAGAAACGTGTTCTGTTATTTGGAGCGTATTAAGTGCAGAATATTTAAAGTTGCCCAATACCGAAGAAGAATGGAAAGCGATCGCTGAAGCTTTTAAAACGAAAGCAAATTTTCCTCATTGCCTCGGTGCGCTGGACGGCAAGCACATAAGGATTACAAAGCCAATAAATAGTGGTTCTATGTTTTTTAACTATAAGGATTATTTTTCTTTTATTTTATTTGCAATTGTTGATTCAGAATACCGTTTTATTTACGTTAGTATTGGTTCATACGGAAAAGAGTGTGATTCATCTATCCTAAAACAATCCAATTTTTGGAAGAAACTAAATGATGGTACTTTAAATATACCAAGACCCACGCCATTACACGAACATATGCAAGAAGAAATACCATATGTATTTGTTGGAGACGAAGCGTTTACATTGTCACAAAATTTATTGCGACCTTATGGCGGTACTCATTTAGACAATAAGAAAAGATATTTAATTACCGTCTAAGCCGCGCGAAGATATGTTGAATGCACTTTGGTATCTTATCAATAAATGGAGGATCTTGCATAGACCATTGGATGTATGTGCAGAAACAGCTATTGAAGTTGTAAAGGCTTGTACGGTATTACATAATTTTTAATAAAAAGACGCTATATACTTGGAGAATACCCCAACCGTTATGCCCCTGGTAAACATGCCTGCAACACAGCTGCGTTCAAACGAAGGTGGTGGAAACGCAGTGCGCTTACAATTTTCCGACTATTTTGTATCTGAAATAGGCTCCGTACCTTGGTAAAACATTACAGCACATGTATCATAATAAATACAAAGTTTCAGAAACTTACCGAAATCTTTTCTTTCCTTTTCCTCCAACTTGTCAAAATTAGGTTCAAAAACGCAACAAATTTCTCTCCACGCGGCTAATTTCAAACCTTTGTCTTTATAAATGTCTACCCGTCTACCCTTTGTTCCACAAGTGGAATTAAAACTTCCGGTGTTATATTATTAGCCATTGTTATACGTCCACCATGCGCAGGAGTCTGACAAGTTCTAACACGCACAAAGCAAACCGAGTACAGACGCGAGGGCGCGGGTGCAGAAGGAAAAACACGTGTTCGTCTACAGAGTTGCCGTCCGATTTTTATCGTTTTACGACTGTCGTGCTTGCCGTTCCCACTGTCACGACAAAGTGTCGTCACTGCAAAAACTGTCGTAGACGACAGTAAATTGTGTCGTTCTAAATGTGAACACCTCCATTTAAACATATAAGCCACGACACTTAAAACTACACGATTATCTGTCGTCACGACACGGTGGGAACGCGCCCTTAATCAAAAAGGAAATAGCAACAAAATATGACCTCAACATAACAACTTTGGAAAAATCCACACCTCTAGATGGCACCACCAGTATTTCAAAGAAGAAAATATACATAATAGGTAATGAGCAAGCTCGTGGATTAGCTTCTCAAATATATTATGACAGGTGAAGAAAAAATAACGACGATATGTACGATGTTCTAGGCATAATTAAACCGTCAGCAAAAAGCTGTGAAATATTGAAATCTTGTATAAGTATAATGCTATCGCTGAAAAGTGAAGACATTGTGATTTTAGCATTTGGATCGATTGACAAGAATCCCTACAAAATACTTTCAGACCTAAGTAATATGGTATACCTTTTGCGAAATCACAATGTTTACGTTATAGATGTTCAGTACAATCCCTTTCTAAAAAAATTGTTAAATAGTAATATAAAATTAATAGCTAATAATTACTGTAATTGTTGATATGTGGAACAAAAATATAATGACTTTTTTCATAATAATTCAAAACGGTTTACTAGAATGTTAAATTTTAAATTGCAAGTGGAAATCGAGTTCCTGGCATATACGAGTATTAAGCAGTTTAAAAAATTAAAGGCATCTACTATTTCTAGTAATATCGCAGGTAATATCCGAAATAATGAGCCACAGCAATTTCAACCTGGTCTGAACCAGATAAGCGAGAAAATTGAGAACAAGCGTTTGACCTATAAAAAAGGTACAATACCTTACTACTTTTTAAAAAACAAATTTAATAGGATTAGTAACAATAAAAATAAAACGTTTTTTCGTCAATAAAAATACATTTTATAACTTAACCATACTTCACCAAAACATTGCTGGTGACATAAATAAGTCCCAAGAAATTATATCTGCATTTTCACAATTTTCACAAAATAATAAAGAAATAGACATAGTATGTTTAACTGAAACGTTTATAAAAAAAGGCATGGAGCAGCTTCTGAAGATACCAGGGTATAGAGTCGTCTCAACGTACACCCGTAACTCTAAAAGAGGGGGTTCTTGTATCCTAGTTAAAAGTAGTATTGAATGTAAAACCCTTGGCATTGTTAGTGATTTGGCATGCAATTTTAGTTTTGAAGGTGCTGGTATAGAGCTCACGTCACAAACAATCTTCATAATATATTAGGTCCTTACATATGAAATTAGCGTTTTGAAATGACCATTTTGATCTGAAATATCTCCTCTTTGGTCAAGAATTCCAAATTCAAATTTATAAATTCATTTAGCTGGTACATTTGAGTTTTGAAAACAGTCATTCATTTGTTTTTTCCTCATTATTTTATTTTTTGGCTTCACTTATTACCGCACAATGGAAAACATGAAATATCGGTATATTTACGAGTACGAGTTCTACCGTGGCACCAGTGCTGCAGAAACAGCTCGAAGGATTAATGATGTGTACGGCGCTGGTGTCGCAAAAGCACGGTACGTTTTGGTTTTAAAGTTTTCGTTCTGGAAATTTCGACCTTCAGAACCAACCCCGTGGACGGCCGGAGATCAAAGTGGAAAATGAAGAATTAAAGGCTATTGTGGACGCGGATTCATCACAAAGCACTTCAGAGATAGCCGCAGGCTTCGGGGTAAGTAATAAAACTGTATTAATCCACTTGAAGGAATAGCAGGGCCGCCGGGGACTGGGGGCCGTTTATTAGTGTCGTTGCTCATGGGGGGTATATTGCCATAGTTGCCACGCTTGGCGAGCGGTTGGCAACCGCAGTTTTTTATTGTTTTTTGCTTTTATCAGAAAGATGCTGCTGCCCATCTTCTGTATCAGTTTCCCTTTGTCGCCTCTTACGACACCCACGGGAAGATATGGGGTAGTGGGTATTCTTACCCGCCACTACACGGGCAATTTACTAAAATATATTACGGAGGCCATTAATGAAAGGGCACCTGTAAGTGCGATCTTTCTTGATATGACTAAAGGTTTCGATTTCGTAGACCATAAATTATTACTTTATATTAGCTTGAAAAATACGGAATCCGGGGAAAGGCATATGACTGGCTGGAGAGTTATCTGACTGGTTGTGAACAGTGCGTAGAAGTTGCTAAAATTCAAAAGGGCAATAAAATTACAAGCAGACCTCGGTTACAAAATAATAAATACGGTGTCCCACAGGGAAGTGCGTTAGGTCCCTTTTTATTTCTAATATATATTAATGATCTTCCAAACGTCACTGACCACGAAACTGTTCTGTTTGTGGATGATACTAATGTAATTATTAAGTGTAAGGATAGAAAAAACTATGAAAATGAAATAGCTATTACACTCGACAAAATGTTTAGATGGTCAAAAGTAACAATTTAAAAATAAACTTAAATAAAACCAAAATGCTATAATTTAGGGATTTTAGAACTCCACCTATTGGACTTAATATCTGTTATGATAGTACAAAAATCGAAGAAGTCAACTGTACTAACTTTTTACGATTAATGGTTGACAAACACTGGAAGACTCATATAGAGAACGTATGCGATAAACTTGAGAGATTTGTTTATGCTATAAAGAGCTACAGTTGACAGTGTCTACTGAAGCGGCATTGAGCGCTTACCACAGCTATGTCTCCTCAGTGCTTTCATACG
>JAGSMP010003466.1:0-11093 GCA_029286625.1 Parnassius orleans | reverse complement strand
CAGTGCGTAGAAGTTGCTAAAATTCAAAAGGGCAATAAAATTACAAGCAGACCTCGGTTACAAAATAATAAATACGGTGTCCCACAGGAAGTGCGTTAGGTCCTTTTTATTTCTAATATATATTAATGATCTTCCAACGTCACTGACCACGAAACTGTTCTGTTTGTGGATGATACTAATGTAATTATTAAGTGTAAGGATAGAAAAAACTATGAAAATGAAATAGCTATTACACTCGACAAAATGTTTAGATGGTCAAAAGTAACAATTTAAAAATAAACTTAAATAAAACCAAAATGCTATAATTTAGGGATTTTAGAACTCCACCTATTGGACTTAATATCTGTTATGATAGTACAAAAATCGAAGAAGTCAACTGTACTAACTTTTTACGATTAATGGTTGACAAACACTGGAAGACTCATATAGAGAACGTATGCGATAAACTTGAGAGATTTGTTTATGCTATAAAAGAGCTACGGTTGACAGTGTCTACTGAAGCGGCATTGAGCGCTTACCACAGCTATGTCTCCTCAGTGCTTTCATACGGTCTCTTGTTGTGGAGTTTCGTTTATAATGTATTACATTTTATTTTATTTTTACTGAATATTGAGATATGGTACGATTTTTAGAAATAAAATAAACGACCCACACCCACAGACACTTAACGATCTATACATGTTTTAGTACTTAATTATTTTAAGTTTGTAAAAATACTAATAAATATCCTTCATATTACTAACAAATTAATATGTCAATGTCTAATCAATGCAACAAGTGTTGGATTATATTATACAGGTTAGCCAAATATTCCATTATGTATTTAATTCGCCAATGACATTCGAAAATGAAAACTGACGAGTTTAATTAAAAGTATATGCGAGTGTATAATACAAGTTTACTTTTGCTACTAGAATTTTGGAAAATCTATAATTTATGTTGAATTACCTAAAACATATGACAAACACAATTCTTATTAGTATGTTAAAAGTGTCAAAGTATTGAAGTGTTATGTTATTGGTAAATTATAATTTAATTAATAGAAAATAAAATCACACAAAATATACACAAATCTATGTTAAAAGTGTCTGTCAGAGTAACTATATCCACAACCGTTACATCCTATCAAAAGCCCATTGCTGAACATAGACCTTCCTCAGATTTCCTCAAAGGAGGATACTTGCTATAGTTGCCATGCTTAGTAGACGAGTCAGCAACCACAGTTTTTTATTGGTAGTTGTTAATAGGAAGACGCTGCTTAAATTCAGAAGGAATGTACACATTCCTTCTGAATTTAATATTATAGATATAGATAACATAAAAATAAATGGATGTTATTAGGAATACATATTAGTGTTAATATTTAATTAAATACATCTACTATTTATGTTTATTATATTTAAACTCCATCAGGAAGCAAAATTTTGTTTACATTATTTTTATGTTATTTTGTTGATTGTAGGTAATGTACATTCTTTCTGAATTTAATATTTTTTACTTCTTTATTTTTATTTGCATTCCCAATTTTTCAGTTACATCTACTTGATGCAGTTTGTTGTAACTGCCTAAGAATATTGCAAGAAAGTATTGAAACTGCTCATTCCATTAGAAGATTTGTATTCCATGTGGATCTTCAATTTTAAGAGCTCATTTTAAGAACTCAGCAGAAAGAGATATTATTTTGCAGTGGATACCATCACACCAGTCACTTACTTTACTTTAACAGCCTGTAAGTGATCCCCTGCCTGAAATAGGCTTGCCCGGAGGAGTTGGCATAATCGCTTTGGCACACAGATTGATGTTTGTAGTATCATACACCTCGCACTACAAACAATTTCGCTATTCACCACCAGGTTAACTTTAACTTTACAGCCTATCAAAAGTCTACTGCTGAACATAGACCTCCCCCACAGATTGTCTTATAGGGGAGATATTCGATAACCACAGTTTTTTTCTTTAGTTGCTTTTTCTTCCTTACCTTACCCCATATTTGTCTGCCTTTGTACTTAATACACAAGTAATATTTTTTTACCTTAAATGAAATTAGTGTAAATGTAAAACGTCTAGGAACTTGTACATAGTAAAATAAAGTTATAATTCTAAAATAACTACTTCACTTGTTTACCTTTCTGATTTGATGTATTTTTATTTCTTTTTACCTTAGTGGAATCTGGTTTACTACAAAAGTATTATGAAGGGAAACGAGTACATGCTATTTATATATAATTTAAGAGACATTAAGACTGTTTATTAGTAATAGATTGAAATAAATAAAATATTAATAAATATCATTATTTAGGTGGAAGACACTGTAAAACTATAGTCTGTTCGGTTAGTTGATGAAAAAAAAAACACTTTTCAGGTGGATCATTTAGAATGAGTCTGCAATCTTGTCGGCCGAGAGCTTCTACAACTGTATGGAGACACAAATGATAACAGGGATATGGAATTACAATTCATGAATATTGAAGACATCGGTAACATCCAACAAACACTCATTATGCCTGTAACTGTAACTCCTGCCATTTCCAGAGCGGCATCAACAATTACTATAATATGCAGACCTTTTCTATCAAAAGGTTTAAATTATTTCTTAAGCAAAAATTGTCTAATAAGGGTTATTATACTACTAGAGAGTAAATGACTGATAATAACCCCTGGGAATGAGGTGATCGCTACCATGCTGTTTCTAAATGTTTTCAAAACAATTGTATAAAAATTATATTGTAAATGTGCTTTTTGTAAAAAAGTCTCGCTGGGTTTCTTTCTGATTCTTCCCAGGACAGAGGTTTTTTTGCGAACCAGTGGTAAAAGTAAAAAATGACTTTTAATAAGTATTATGTATTGTAATCTATATTGAATAAAAATTATTCTATTCTGTGGCTAGTTATAAGCGTGCTGTTTCTACTTCCCGACACTGTATTTTTAAGTTATGTAATCATTTATCTAGATTCTTAATACCTAAACTAAAAGAACTACTAACCTAAAGAGATTGCTGATTGATAACTCATTTTATGTGCCACTGTGCGCTCGTATTTGTGAATACCATTAAATGAACCTCACAATGATTGGAATAATTTATACACAAGTAGTAATGATGCATATTTATATAGTAATATAAATATGCATATATAATAGTTTTGCCACAGTTGCTACGCTTGTAGCAACCAAAGCTTTGTGGTATTCTATAGGAGATGTTGCTGCTCATCTCCTGGTATCTTTATTTTACTCTGTTACGACTTTTACGACACCATACGGGACGAAACGCGATGGCAGTTGACGGAAGGGCTATACAATATTTTACATTATATACATATTTAATTTAGGGAAGACCTATGTTCAGCAGCGAATTGTTGTAATGATGACGAATAATAATCAATAAAACTTGTATAATGGTTTCTTATATTTACGCGAACACTACACATTGAATAAAACTATTTTTACGGATTTTATCGCGTTTAATTTTACTAATTTTGATTCCCGACGTTGAGTCCCCCCCGTGACTATGGGTGCTGTAAAGCATCCGAAACGTCGGGAATCAAAATTAGTAAAATTAAACGCGATAAAATCCGTAAAAATAGTTTTATTCAAAATAAAACTTGTAATTATTGTTGCTTACTTGACCTGTTTCTACTATGTGCCTTATTATAAATAAAGCGCCTAATTTATAAATAAACGCCGAGCAAGTTGAATAGATGCTCTGGTACCTTTCGTATCTCTTTCAATTGACAATTTCTTTTGTTTTTTATAGAATAAGTGTGACAAACGAGCGCACGGTCCACCTGATGGTAAGTAGATGCTGTGGCTCATAGACATCTACATTTATCCTCGTTTAAGAATCAAAATGCAGATGCATTGTCACCCCTGAGGACTAAGATGGAGTGCTTCGTTTCCAGTAAAAGGACTCCGGTTCTCTACACTCACCATACGAAACACAGGAGCATTAAGCTACTATTTTACGCTGGTAGCGTTTTCCGTGAGCGTGTCCTACCCCGGTTGAGCCGTATCCGTACACAACTAGTTTAAAACTTCTTCATCATTACAGCCTATAGGCCTCCCCCAAGGAATTATACAAAGCACGGTCCTGAGCCACCTGCATCCATAGACTTTTTGAATATCTTACCAGGTCGTCACTCCAACTAGAGGGTAGCCGTCCCACACTGAGCTTACCGGTACGAGACTGCTACTCGAGAATTTTACATTTTAGCTTTAATTGCAGTTGGATGTAAACATGCTAATCAATGAACACATATTAAAGAATGTCCTGGCACTGCACCTCGCGGCCTGTGATACTTATAATAGACTGCTTTAAGAATATGATGATTTTACAATAATAAACAATAAAAATGCAGTGACAATACAGTGTTTCTTTTTATCCTAACACAAATAGTTCAAAACACCTTACATGCTATTTATTTTTCGTGGTTAATATCGTAAAAATCGGATATGTTACTATCCAGTCATTTTGGTTTTAATGGTGCTTGGAATGTAAACGTTATTCAATCAATACAAATTAATAACAATGGTCTGACACTGCACCTGGTGGCATGTCACTTTTAATACTGCTTTAAGAATGTGATGATTTTACAATAACAAATACAGTGACAATACAGAGTTTTTTATCCTTACGACCAGTTCAAAACATCTTACGTGCTATTTATTTTCTCAATCGCTGTAGAGGTAAAACTCGCTAAACACCCTTAATAGTTCACTGTTGGACGCACATGCACCTAAAACCGTGTTACTGGTTGCAAATGATATTAGATAAATAAGTACATGTGTGCTTGTTTCAATATTCATTAACTTTTTTCAGGTGGGTTGCTTAGAATAAATGTGTATGTCTTGTAGGCTGAAATCTTGCAGAGCTGCTCGTAAGCAGAGACAAAAAAGTATATGGATATTGAAGACAACAGTCTTATATCACAGAAAATATCCTTATGATTCCTAACAATTTCATAAATGGACATGTTATTATCAAGTTATTTTGAAAAAATCTTTTGGAATGATAATGACTGACAATAATAAATACAATTAAATTATACATGTGTTTTGTAATCCTTACACAACTAGTTTAAAACATCTCACTTCATATCTATCAACATAAATAAACATGATATTACCTAGTCATTTTGGCTTTAATGGTGTTTGGGGTATAATAACTAATCAGTTAATATATTTTAAAGCAAAGTTTACACACTGCTTTACTAACCAACAAAGATATATCAAAATAAAGTCTTAACACCGCCTGTCTGTCTGTTCCACTATTAATAGACTACTTTTGAAATGATTACAGTAATAAATACAGTGGTATTTTACTTTGTGTTTTTATCCTTTTACAACCAGATTAAAACATCTTTCTTACTATATAGCATGTAAAGGTAATATTATAAATGAACATATTATCTTTTATTCATTTTAGCTTTAATCATATTTATTTAATTACTGTAATGGTGTTTGTGATGTATATTCACTAATCAATCAATACATGTAAAAATTAGCCTCCACACCATGTTTCTTGGTCAGTGTACTATTTTTTGCCGGAACTACTAAAAGGATTTTCCATCAGTCTAAAAGTACCTATAAATATTAAATGTACCTGCAACTTTGTTTTATGCTATTAATTATTTAGCTGTCCTATTCTATTCTATATACACTATTCTAACTCACAATACTAATAGAAAACAACTTTTAGTTTAGGCTCAGAAAGGCTAGAACCCAGAGCCGTAAAGCCAGATTAAAAAAAATAGCGTTTAGTTTCTTTTTAGGTTATTGTGATATTCATATTTTAATTTCTCTGAATTCCCTTTAGATGCGATAAAACTAATATTAATTTTGCAATCTATAGATTATAAGGAATAAATCGACATACATTTCATTAAGTATCCCTAAAATTTGTAGTGGGCCCATTCTCCTTACAAAAAGAAATTGTCTCCTTTCAAATCCAGTAAATCTAAAAACCGAAAATATTTGTCAGTTGCCCAATTATAATTCCTGATTTAGAAATTAATTAGTTATTATATCCTTATAGTATTTTTTTCTTATCGATTATATAGTAACAAAACAGGTGTCCATATAGTTATAGTAGTAGTAAATATTTGAATTCCAATCATTTTGTTCGTGAGGCAGCTACTAATGCAGCCCCACTCCCCTCTCGCTATCGAGTCCGCAGGCCGAGAAACTCTCGGACCCGCCAAATAAAATTTCAACATACCTGAACTGCCTCCTGGCGGCTCAGGCCGATTCTTCTTAAATTTTGCCTAAGTAGGCTCTCCCTCAGCGGCTCGTAGCCGCCTGCGCCCTCTTCTCCCAAAAGAGGGTCGCTTCCGATCCGGCAAAGAGGCTTAATCCGCCAATTGCCAGTCCCAGAGGTGGTGTTTAGTGGGTACACTTAGGGTAGTGGTTAGGTTAGGGTTTAGTCACAGTGAGTCCCACATACATAATACATAAAGTGAATGCTTTATGCATACCACGACAGACCGGCTGTCGTGGTATGCATAAAGCATTCACCACCTCCTCGCGTAACGGGGTAGCCCTTTCTAATTGCTTCTGGGCGCAAAAAAAATCATGAGCGTTTCATTTAATTTTGATGAAAAAAATAAATAACTTTTAAAAGGTGTTCAGTTCAATAGCAAAAATCAATAAGGACCCTTCTTAGAATATATGGAATCTTATTTAATACTATATGTCTCAATCTATTGCTTACATTTCTATTAAGCGAGAAGACTCACAGACGCATAGACAAACGGACGGCAGTCGATATATTTTTTCAATTACTATTTTTGTTGTGCAATCTAAAGTGAATCAGTTATAAAATAATCCAATAATTCAATGTCTGTAGTCATATGTATATACATATATATATATATATACAGGGTATTTTTGAAACGCTCCCGAAAACGAAGACAGATGATAGTACTAAGGATACCTATGATGATGGGTCACAAAGAAATTCGATCGAGGAAAAAAATCATCTTTTCACAACGTTTTATTAACTTTTTCACGCTCCATCATGTTATTACAGTTATTTGAAACGATCTTTCACAAAAAAAATCATGAAAATACTGAAAAATAAAACCAGCAGTGGAATTACTGAATTACAATCAGCTGACTAGGGTCAATGTACGCGCGAACGCCGAATTCCGCAGACCCAACTGCGATGGTACCACAATACCTAATAATTTACAACACTTGTCTAAATACCTAACTTATCTACTTAACCTACTAATTTGCCACTGTGCTTGTCTCCACGTAGCCACTTTAATTCAATTCACAGGTTAAATAAACCAAATAACTGGTTCGATTCCCCGCTAATGAAAAAATACTTAAATAAAATGTTTACAAGGTTAGAGTCATGCTTTGTTATCCATTGTGTAGGTATTTTTATTATTCTGATTACGTGGTAAAGCCATGCTGCAGCTATATTAGTAGTATAGTTGTGGCACAATGGGTCGGCTCGACCGGGAAGGACCGCTCTCAGAATACCACCGTAAAATAGCAGCTTAACTGCTGTGTTTCGTATGGTGAGTGTAGAAACCGGAGACCCTTTTACTGGAAAAGAGGCATTCCATCTTAGTCCTCACGGGTGACAACGCATCTGCATTTTAGTCTTTATTGAGGATAGATGTAGATGTCTATGGGTCACAACCACCCCATCAGGTGGACTGTGTGCTCGTTTGTCACCCTATACTATAAAAAAATTATAGTCCAGAATAAGTTAGTATTCAGTTATGCCTATTCAGATCAGTTCAGTACTAAGTTATTTATAAATGAAATAGAAACAGCTTACCGATCCTCCGTGACCTTAGAGATTCTTCAAGGCACATTAACATGTTGCCGTATTCACGAGCACTATAAACGTACCTACGCGTTAGACATTATTAAAACCAAACAAAAACACAAAACGTAACAACAAGAACAACATCATTAATTAATAAATAACAAGTAATAACGATAATAATTTAATAAACAAAACAATTCAACTATCGCTCGTGATAGTCAACATGGCACTGTCTCAAAAACTAAAATTATTGTAATGTCCTTGAAGCATGTATAAATTCCTGGCGCGAGGCGACACGAAGCAGCGGTGTGTGTGAAAGGAAGGGTAGAGTAGTAAGTAGTATAACCTAATGCATTGTTTCGTACCGATCTAGGAAGAGTTCGCGCCCGCGAGGATATTGACCCTATTGTCAGCTGATTTTCTTTTAAAGTTTCACTGCTGGTTATATTTTCAGTATTTTCATGATTTTTTGGTGTGAAATATCGTTTCAAATAACTGTAATAACATGATGGAGCGTGAATAAAGTTAATAAAACGTTGTGAAAAGATGATTTTTTTTTCCTCGGGATCGAATTTCTTTGTGACCCATCATCATAGGTATCCTTAGTACTATCATCTGTCTTCGTTTTCGGGAGCGTTTCAAAAATACCCTGTATATATATATATCATATTGTTGATCACGATGTAGATCTAAAATAAATAATGAAATTAGTAAAAGTTGTTAATTTGTGACAACCCTAACCTCCATACGTTGTCTAGACATTGTCGGCATTTACCACGAGATCAAAGGCGTCGTCCTACTGTATGTTTTTATTATACTGTGCTATTACACAACTTTTTACCACTTTCCCGAATTTATTGCGGAGCGTCACAATTTCGTGGCGTTCGGCACCGCGGATGGCGCGAGACTGGTTAGGTTAGGTTAGGTTTTTTTTTTAAATTAAATTCTCTATTCGTCTGCTGCTAGTTCTTTTACAGCACCTTTGATTTCTTTTATTTATTTATTTAGTTCGTTTTACTTTCTTTCCTTTTTTTTAACAGTATTCCACCGTGTTTTATCTTACATCTACTTTACATGACTGTTTTCGTGCAATTATTAAAAAACATATAAAACTTATAAACTTATAAAGAGCATGATAATCTACAGTTTTATTACTCTATTATTTTAACTACTAATACACTATTAATACACCTGCCAGAGCTTCTCCACGTCCATCCTCCTTCACACTTCCCCACCATGAGCTCCAGGCATTTGTATCTCCTATCAATAATTCCGTTTTTCTCATTTTTGACACTAAATTTTTGAGCTGGTTAATGTAAGGCTCGATCGGTGAATCCGGTTCCAGGTACAGTGAAATCAGTCCTATCTCCCGGGCATTTATTTGCATTTTAACCGCCACGATGTTGTTCGTGGTAAGAGTTGGACATTGGGTAACATTTATATTATTGTCAAAGACGGCTGTTGCCGCTTTCACCATTCCTTCTCCTCTGAGCGTTCTGGAATATACGGGCTCCACGAAATCCCTCATATATCCAACTCTCCCCACGTACGGTTCCTGAATTAGGGCAAAACTCAAACCTCTTTTGCTCGCTTCAAGCATTAATTCACTCGTTGCGAGTTCTTTCCTCTGTAGGTTTGCCTGTGCCACTAAAAATTTTCTTGTCTCTGCCACGAACTGATTTCCTGTCTATATGCCCTTATTACCGGACTCCACTTTAGCAATATGCCACGCTGGTTCTGGCTATCGCATCCCATCTTCTGCGTATTGGGCACTCGTTGTCAAAAGCGTTGTGGTCTTGGCGATCCATCTTCGCTTTGTGGCAGTTACTACAGGAGGGCACCTCCCCAGCCAAAAAAGCAATACATGAGCTCTTCAAATGAGGTCCCCCGCAATGAAAACATATGTCCTCTGCCTCTTTGCAGTGCCTCTTTCCATTGTACTAGTGGTGACTGGTCAGTCACCACCACGCGTTGCAGGTCTACATGCAAACGGCCCACCTCAACCAGTCGTTTCCATACCGGCGGGAAGACCTGAAGGATCACATGATTTGTGTGGGGGTTCCTGGTCTTTTTTCGGTATCGTACTACCAATCTTACCTCCTCGCTATGCAGAGTTTCCAGCAAGTTCTTGTTCTGGTTTCTAATAGCAGCGATTATGTCTTCGTCGGTATTGATCAGTAGTAAGTCCCTCAGTATGATCAGTGGGTCTTTGTTTTCAGCCACCTCGACTGAGAGCCCCGTATCACTGGCTTTAAGTCGGTTCGCTACCTTTTCCATTTCCTCCTTATTGCCACAACCCACGATCACCTTTTGGTCTCTAGCCTTTCTCACTTTGTCTACTCTTAACCCGCTCTTTTTTGCATCAACCGCCACTCTTATCTTTTCAAGAACTTCACCACTGGTGTCGTTTATATCGCCTGATGTAACTATGATAGAGTGCATTTGAGCAGTATTTTTAGAGTGGGGCGCAATAGACTCCAGGGACCGCCTCTTGATCCTATTTGCTGCTACACTTGCATAGATGGTGAGCTCCTCCCTATGGCTTTTCACCTCTTCACACAACCGTTGGGTCTCTGTCTTGCATTGTGCGAGGAATTTGCTATGTTCTTCTATTTTCCTTATGAGTTCGTGCTCTAATTCTTGGCTCCTTCCTTGACCTGACTTTTCTTTTTCTATACTATAGCCTTTTCCTTGATCCACATTTTTTGTCATATCATATAATTTGTCTGCTTGCTTTTACGTGAACTATTAAGTAATAATTTTATTCTAACCAAGTGTGCTTTTGCCTCTTGTGCTCTATTTGAGTACTTGGTCGTTTCTTTAGCGACTTGGTTGTCGTCACCTTCATTTGCAGGGGGAATTTTGGTATTTTGTTTCGTCGGCAATGCAGTTATAATATTTTTTGGGGCAGCACCAAGACGCGATTCTAGCTCAACGACGCTTTTCCTTACTAAAAATGTTGACCCTTTGTCTTTTCCAGCCATGGGTGCTGGGTTTTCGGTCCTCTTATAAGAGTCCTCCGTAGAAGATGCAGACTTATTTTGTGGGGGCGTTTTAAACATTTTGTCTAATATCAGAGGGCTTTGTCTATACTAAAAGTAATTATAATTAATATGCGCCCAATAAGACGATAAAATAATAAATAATACTCGTATAAAAGAGAGTGGATAAAATGTCAAAAGAATAGTTTTGTATACCACAAAAAGTCAATTTTTTTTAAATCAATAATTGTCACTATAAATAAATAAAACAAAAATGTCTGATCAGACCCTTCTTAAGCAGTAAAAACAAGGTGGGTGGGAGGCTCCAGTCGCCG
>JAGSMP010003465.1:0-11136 GCA_029286625.1 Parnassius orleans | reverse complement strand
TTTTCCTCTTCACACAACCGTTGGGTCTCTGTCTTGCATTCTGCGAGGAATTTGCTATGTTCTTCTATTTTCCTTATGAGTTCGTGCTCTAATTCTTGGCTCCTTCCTTGACCTGACTTTTCTTTTTCTATACTATAGCCTTTTCCTTGATCCACATTTTTTGTCATACCATATAATTTGTCTGCTTGCTTTTACGTGAACTATTAAGTAATAATTTTATTCTAACCAAGCGTGCTTTTGCCTCTTGTGCTCTATTTGAGTACTTGGTCGTTTCTTTAGCGACTTGGTTGTCGTCACCTTCATTTGCAGGGGGAATTTTGGTATTTTGTTTCGTCAGCAATGCAGTTATAATATTTTTTGGGGCAGCACCAAGACGCGATTCTAGCTCAACGACGCTTTTCCTTACTAAAGATGTTGACCCTTTGTCTTTTCCAGCCATGGGTGCTTGGTTTTCGGTCCTCTTATAAGAGTCCTCCGTAGAAGATGCAGACTTATTTTGTGGGGGCGTTTTAAACATTTTGTCTAATATCAGAGGGCTTTGTCTATACTAAAACTAATTATAATTAATATGCGCCCAATAAGACGATAAAATAAAATAATTAATAATACTCGTATAAAAGAGAGTGGATAAAATGTCAAAAGAATAGTTTTGTATACCACAAAAAGTCATTTTTTTTTAAATCAATAATTGTCACTATAAATAAATAAAACAAAAATGTCTGATCAGACCCTTCTTAAGCAGTAAAAACAAGGTGGGTGGGAGGCTCCAGTCGCCGAGGGCAGCCCACCGATTTTGATTATTTGTAAAATTTCAGTAATTTGTGTAAAAAATAGGTCAAAATGTTTCAGAATTGTGTGTATAAAATAAGATAGTTCTGTGTTCTAAAATTGTTTAGATTTGTGCTAAATATAGTGAAATAATGATATCTTTGTATAAGAAATTTGAAAGTGTTTTAAAGATAAAATATGTGTAAATGTGAAATAAACTATTGTATTAGTTGTTATCTATTTTACAAATAAAGAAATATTGTTTCAACCTTATATGTTAAATATTTAACAATTCTAACTTAGTACATATGTTGTAAAATAGGCATAATTTGTTAAATAAATAAAAGATTTCTTATTCGATTATAATGTAATGTACAACTCTGTGTAAAAAGTATCGGGAATATGTCAATAAAAAGACCCGCGTAAAAGAGGTCGTTCTAATTTTTTTACTGCATGTTGGTAGCACTGTACTGATTTAGCGCGCAAAGTTTGAGCGGGATCTGTCATTTAATTTGTTTTAAACTACACTTTTTGTTGGTCATAGTTTTGAGTTATCGGCGATTTTTACAATGGAAAATATTGTTGAACAAAGAGTGTGCCTTAAATTTTGTGTTTCGAATGATATTTCATGTGGTGAATCACTAAAATGTTGCGAAATGCCTACGGCGAATCGTGTATATCGAAACAAGGGCTTATGAATGGTATAAGGCTTTAAAGAAGGCCGAGAAGTAGTAGTAGACTTGCCTCGTTCTGTAGACCTTCAACCACATGACCAAAGAAAACATCGATAAAAACTGCAAGCTGCGTCTGAAAATCGACGTATGAGTCTGGAGAGTTGGCTAGTGAGGTGAACATATCTTTTAAGTCCGTCCACAACGTTCTCATTGACATTTTAGGCATGAAACGCGTCGCCGCTCGACTAGTTCCAAAGAGCTCAATTTTGTTCAAAGAGCGCAGCGAAAAGCATGCGCTGAAGACATGGTTTGAGCCTACGATCCGAACTTAAGAACGTATAATAACTGGCGACGAGACATGGGTTTATGAGTACGACATGCAAACAAGCCAACAGTTCAGAATGGCGTCTCGAAAACGAGCCGAAACCAAAAACCGCGGCAAAGTCGCTCCAAAATCAAGGTGATGCTGACAGTTTTTGACTACCGTGGTGTGGTTCACCGGATTCCTTCAAAGGGAGAAACAGTGAATAAAGAATATTATTTAGGCGTCATGAAGCGTTTGCGTGAGAGTATCCGCTGAAAACGTCCAGACGGTGGTAACACAACTCATGGATGCTGCACCATGATAATGCACCATCACACACAGCCATTATAGTGAAAGAGTTTTTGCGAAACATTCAACAAAGTTCTCGACCACACCGTATTCACCTGATATGGCTCCGTCTGACTTTTTTTTTATTTCCCGTTAAAATTACCACTCGAGAAAAACGTTTTGAGTCGATAGTTACAATAAAATTCGCTGAATGACTAAAGGCCATACCGGCAAATAGCTATGAAAAATGTATGGAAGACTGGGTGAAGCGTGGAGATGTTGTATTGCAAGCGATGGGGCCTACTTAAAAGGCGATAAAATAAATTTAGATGAATAATTTGTATTTTTGTTTTATTGACAAATTCCCGATATTTAGTACACAGAATGTATGTTGTAAGATTAAGACTTTTTGTGCTATCATTATAAATAAATTGTATGACTGTATGTTTTGTACAAATAAAAATATTGGGAAATCATATATATATATCTATCTATATAATAAATATATATAATATGGAAGTTACGGTATGCAGGCTGGCCTTGACTGGACATCAATCCATCGTCATAGCCTCCTGCTATATACCTAGTGGAACTCCCCCTCAAATAAGATTTTGAGGCCATCCTTGCAATTCAGTCATTATGTTTGGAGATTTTAACCCAAGCATACTGATTGACTTGTTCTTACTACTACTATAGTAGTGCAAGAAACTGTTTGACATCACGCAGTCTCTCAACCTTACCGTTCTCAGTCCCGTCGGTGTCACTCACTATCCCGACAACAACGACCACGCTCCTGACGTACTAGACTTTGCAATAGCAAAAGAAGTCTCTCTCAACCTCAGGTCAATCGAGCCCTTGACGATCTGGGATCCGACCACCGCCCTGTCTCCCTCATACTTACTTGGCCATCAGCCACCTCCCTCAACCCCCTCCACGAAAACCTTCACTAACTGGAAGGGCTTCAAGACGTCCTTAGCCACAGCTTTGGACTCTCCGGACTCCCCCATCCCCTTTCTTCGGACTTTTTCGACAGTACCGAAAAAATAGACACCGCGGTCGATTCTCTCTCCACCCTTATAAAATCCTCCCTTAAGGAGAATGAAAGGGTCGTCCCGGTTGCTAATAATAATAGTCTTCCCTTACATATTAGCAACCTAATGAAGCCCAAGAGAGCTGCTCTCCGGAGAGCAGCACTCTATCCAACCCCTAAATATAGACGTACGGTCAATCGTCTTCAACGAGAAGTCCGTTCACGCCTTTCCGAACTTCGTGACCTTGAAAAGAGTAATCTAATGGAGAATATTTCTCCCTCTCATACAGCGTACCACCAGATGGCGAGAGCCCTCCACATAGACGCTATCACTCACACTCCCCCTCTCTCCCGCCCCGACGGTATTATATTGCCTTCGAGGACGAGGAAAAAGCTGAGTGTTTCGCAGACAGCATCGCTGCTCAAAGCTTTCCCAGCTCTCAACTCACAGACCCCTCCCACATCCAGACAGTGGAGGACGAGGTCTGCCGTCGGAAATCATCCCCCACAGCCTCTGACCCTATCACTGTGTCCAATGATGAGATCTCATCCCTTATCAAAGGACTGAAGCCCAAAAAGGCTCCGGGCGCGGATGGCACTTCCAACCAAGCCTTTAAACATTTTCCTGAGCAGGTGTTAACCCTTTTAGCTATTATCTTCAACGCCTGCTTCAACCTTAGTTATTTTCCCACCACGTGGAAAGAGGCAACTGTCGGTATCCCTGCCAGGAAAACCTCACAACCTTCCCTCCAGTCATCGTCCCATCAGCCTCCTCAAGGCCATGGGCAAACTCTTTGAAAGAGTCATCCTCACTCGCATGAGGCGCCATCTGTTTCCCACAGACGGTGACCCTCTTGTCATTCCTCACCAATTTGGTTTCCGAGCGAAACACTCTTGTCCCCAACAAGTTCACCGTATTGTGGAATATATCCTCAGTGGTTTTTATCCTCGCCGTCATAAGACCATCGCGGTCTTCTTCGACATAGCGAAAGCATTTGATAGAGTCTGGCACGAAGGCTTTATCTACAAACTATACAAAATAGGTCTCCCTGATCGTCTTGTTCGTCTCGTGGCCTCCTACTTGAAGGGCCGTACCTTTCGTTTCAGACACGAAGGCACGCTCTCCTCTTCCTGGCTCCATACTTGCCCCTCTTCTATATATCCTGTACACCAACGACATTCCCATCCCGTCGAATGGTGTTCAGCTCTCCCTCTTTGCAGACGACACTGCCCCCTACTGCAAAGGCACCTCACTACCCTTTATACGGAACAAGATCCAAAAGTCAGTTAATGACTTAGGAGCTTGGTTCCAAAAATATGTGAAACCAGAGAAGAGCTCCGCCGTTCACTTCGAACATAAACGACGCCGCCCCACTACCATTCCGCCAATCCGTATGCGGGACCACTGTCCCTGGCACGTCCGCCAAATACTTAGGGTGTCACCTTGATGAGAGCTCAATTTCAGCCCCAGGTTAAGAGAGTAACTCGAAACGCGCGATTTGATCTGGATAGGCTCAACAGTATGTTGGGCCGACACAGTAAAATGTCCCTCCGCAACAAGCGAACCCTTTATAAAGTCTGTATACGACCCGTTATGTCTTACTCGGCCCCCATTTTTACTCACGCTAAGCTAAACCCTGAACAAACTTTCGTTGTTCAAAACTATTTTTGTCTTCGGGCTACGAACGCACACTGGTACGTCCGTAACACCGACCTCCATCGAGACTTAGAGCTCCCCACAATCCAACAATTTCTAAAAACACTCTCTGAGAACTTCTTCAAAGCCTCAGAGTCTCACTCTAATCACCTTATTCGTGAGGCAGCTTCCTATGAAGCCCCACTTCCCTCTCGCTATCGAGTCCGCAGACCGAGAAACTCTCTCTCGGACCCCCCAAACCAGCTTTCGGCCGACCTGGACTGCCTCTTGGCGACTCAGGCCGAGCCTTCTTCTAATGTATAATATGCCTTAATAAGCGCAGCTCTCAGCGGCTACTCGCCGCCTGCGCCCCCTTATCCCTTAAGAAGGTCGCATCAAATTTCGGCAGAAAGGCCACTATGGTTAAAGCCGTTCCCAGGTGGTGTTTAGTGGATAGGCACGCTGCACAAGCACAAGGACACCAAGTGAGTCCCACATAACCACGCAGCCGGCAGCGTGGTATGCTACAAGCATTCACCACCTCCCTCCCCCGTTTCCGGAGAGTGTCCTTGATTGGGCGCAAAAAATTAGTATTATTATTTTGCGCGAAAAACTGAATAAGAACACTTGTTTCTAAGACGAATAAAAACGACACCTTAATTGTCGAAACCATCCAGCCGTTTAGAAGATACGAGGTAATAAAGAAATTTACAACATACAAGATACGCGAAAGCATAACCTTCCTTGGCTTAAAAAGAGATCCTACATAAATACAGCTGTCTTAAGACTTATGTTTATTTATTTTCATTTATTATGGCATTGACTTTAACGTCTGTACATATCATCATAATGCTGTATAACAGCATTTTATTTGTTGATTTCACGTTGCAACGTTGAGATTTTGACAGCGGCTTGAAGCCAACAGACAGTCGATAATAATAGAGTATCTCAAAGCACCTAAACGAACAAAATAACTTGAGATATAATAATCAAACTTGCTTCTTTGTTTAAAATAATATTTAAATTTTACACAGACATTTAGAGTGCAGAAGCACCCATTTTATGCTTCAAGATCCACTGAAACCATATTTAAACCAGACTTTCTCAAACTTATAGCCCCGTGCCCTTATTAAATTTCTCAGACATTGTGAACCCCAAATGCCTAAGGTTTTATATTTAAAAGTATGTAGTCAAAAGGTGTATTTTTACAGGATAAGTGTGAAGTTGAGCACAGTCCACCTGATGGTAAGTGGCTGCTGTGGCCCATAGACATCTACATCTATCCTCAGCAGTGAATCAAAATGATGCATCGCCGTCAAGACTAAAACGGAATGCTTCTTTTCCAGTAAGGGTCTGCTTCTCTACACTCACTATATGAAACACAGAAGCAATAAGATGCTTTTTACGCTGGTATTCTGTGAGCGTGGTCCCCGGTCAATTCGTGTTGCTATACAATTAATATAGCTGCATCATGGCAGCTATATTAATTGACGTTATATGCTATATTGTCAGCCATACAGTATCTACCACGTTGATAACGTATGGCTCTACCACGTGTATACTTTATATATAGTCACAATCACGCGACAAAATTAATAAATGCTCAAAGTGTCCACTATATTGAAATGTACGAACATGTTTGTCCACATGTCAGATGTAGCCGATAGATGTTTAGCCAGACATTTGGAAATTTGGCATTTTGGGCTATCTAGCTCACCTTGAATAGTGCTTTTAAATTTTTCATACAGTTGTGGAATCACTGTTTCACCTATACATTTTCAGCTCAGTATTTGTATTTGGGCTTTGCCAGCCTGCATGAGCCGATTAAAGCCTTTATCTTCGACTATAGAAGTTGCCGGTTATCTATTGCTATCATTTCAGCAATTGAATTCGTAATTGAAGTGATCTGGGGTCGATTCGCCATTTGAAATAATTAAACGCGACGACTGTTTTGTGAGTAAAAAGTGTTCGTTATGTTATTCTTAGTGAAAATTGATAATTATATGATAAAAATGAGTGGCAGGAATGAAACTGACGACCAAAGTAAAGTGAAATGTACGATTTGCGAAAAAATACTTTCTATAAAAAAATAATTTATCTACCGACTTCAAAAAGGAGGAGGTATTCAATTCGACTGTATGTTCTTTTTTATGTGTGTTACCTCATAACTTTTTTCTTGATGAACCGATTTCGATGATTCTTTTTTTATTTGAAAGCTGGTGCTTCTCATGTGGTCCCATATAAATTTGATCAAGGTGTGACTAACAGTTTTTGAGTTATTCTTAATATTTTATTTTGTAGTCGGTTGTACAAATTTTTAAATTTTAAATTATTTCCAAATGGCGAATGCACGTGCCAGCAATTAGCTCAGTACTAGATGATGCTATAACATGTCAGGTATGGCGGGGGAGCGAGAGGCAGGGTCCGGTGCTAATCCCGCGCGTTTTACGTAAACAAGTTTCGACATGAATTAGTTAGGTACCGAGGTGATCCTGCCGAAATAATGTTCGGCCGAATATTCGGTTCGGTAAAAGTTTTACCGAACTTTCGGCCGAATATTTGTATTCGGTGAAATCCATATTCGGCCCTTCTCTACTTCAAACTGCACTGGCAGGCAGACCACTGTGCTATAACATTACCTTATGTTGCTTTTCAGCACTATATATACGCGGCTCCTAAATTGAAAATATAATATACTGACCATAAAAAAGTTAAATTAAATAAAATAGATTAGGACTCAACCAAAGATATTAGTTGCCCCATTGAAGTATACAAATTTATATAAGACAATTTTAATAGATGCTTCAATGCAGCCCTAACAACAAATCAGATAAAAAATAGAACGTTAACGAGGTAGAAATTAAATGGGTTAATGGAATGACTAAAAAGGCATGTGAGAATAGAGACTATTGGTTTTCTTTGTAGTTAAAAAAAATACTGACGATATGATTATTAAACAAAAATATAATAAAATACAAAATTAGACTAACAAAATGATACAAAAATTGGCACGTCAAAACGGATCTACAGGGTTAATTCAAAGAGTAGCCAAATTTTAAACTTAAGTTCAAATATGTAAATAATGTTATTGCAGTTTTTGAAAAAACGAGTAAATCGATTTCGTAGCGATTCAATTCACAGCGTTTTTGCCCACCGATCGACCATTACGAATGTGTGTGTGCATAGTAAAATAGATATTTATGAATGACAATCAGTTAAAATAATGCATTACTACGCATTTTGAATTTAAAAGATAAAAAGGACAGAATGTTTGAGATTTTTTTAATCAATTATTCTTCACTATTTACCTATATAACTTATTCTGAACCTTTTCTGAAAATTTCCGGTTATTGCAAAATAACCCTGTATATAATAATAAAAATAATCAGATGAGACTAAATAATAATAAGATCACGGGACGGACAAGTCCTTCCATCGATAATATAATATTAAATAAAGGACATTGCTCTGCGCCCATACATTGTTCGCCCTGGAACCAAGAGCATCGGAAAATTATGTGTTTTATTGTCGATCATTAGTAAATTCCTATATGATCTTATTTTTATAGCGGACTAGCTGCAGAATAGATATATTTCATAAAAAGTATCAGATTTTGAGTTATAATCGAACCTGAAAAACAATGTCCAAAACATTTAGCTATTTTTAGTACCTATTAGATATTAGTATGCAGTTTTTGTTCTAAGGCCTAAGTTTATGTGTAAGTGTAAATATAAATGCATATAATCTAGTTAACATACCTGCTTTGTTAGCATTGGTATTGAAATGAGAAAATGTTTTGTATTAATGTAAAATAAAAATGTATGTATTTATTGGCAGATAGCATTTTAGATGTATATCATTAGCATATACGGTACGGTAAGATATCGCAATTTACACAAAATACACTTTCCATTGCGTATGTAAGTCCGTTTATGAATGCTAGGTTATTGTTTGAGCGGTACACAGTTCCGAAAATCACAGCAAGGTAAGTAGTTTTGAAAGCAATCAGGGTCTGTTAAAATAACAAGTCGTAATGTTCAATATATACTCCCGAAAGTCACCAAAACACCGATACAATTACAAAGACGCCAATGTAATTTTGACAGAGTGAGTGATGAAAAGTAAGCATGTCAATCTGAAATCGTTTAATCGATTGTTTATAGTAAAATAATCGATTTTCTAGATCGATATAAATCTGAAAATTCTTGTCCGATGTCCTGATATCGACTTAGAACACTCCATCGATTCAATGAATCGATCCAAAACCTTCTCGAATCGAACTTATTGAAGAACTAGCTATATTTCAAATGATTCAAGAATTTGTATAGTTGGAACATCTGTTCCTTGTGACTTTTTTCTGTTCTGTTCTGTCGATCCAGGGTGGGAAAAGATTATTGGGTTTTCTAACTTGAAGTTCCCAGTAGTAGTACGGAGTCTGGATTGTGCCGGTGTGTAGTAATACGCGCACTCTATTACATGGAATGTATAACATAACTGGTGCTAATTAGGTACTACACACTGCCTACTACTTCTGGGAAATACAGGCGTGGTGCTATGTTTATTAATTTAATGATGTTTCTATCCAATTACTAGTATTTACGGTAAATTATCATCAATAATGTTCTGTGTCTATATTAGTATGTTTGAAAATGTCGTGATTAATCGAGAATCGAGCTGTTAATGTCTCGATTTAATCGAGAATCGATTCTAGTATGTTCGATTTGAATCGATTTGGAGATCGTTTTAAAAGTAACTCGACATGCCAAGGAGAGCAGTGAGAGACTGACAAGTGACAAGTGACCATTTAGTTACATCAAAAAATGGAGTGCCAAATGATACGATTTATGGATATTTCTAAAATTTACTACAGCCATGCGTTACAAACAAGTATTACATACATCACCTTTTATCATACGATAATATTAATACCATAACAAGTATGACAATGTCTTACTTTACTTACAATAACACGTACGTCTCTACTTCTTCCATACTTGTAACAATATTAATAATACATCTGTATCTAGTCTGCAATATTGATCTTTTTAAAGAACACATTTATAATTAATGCATAAGTGTTTTTTTTAAATATTAATTGTCGTAAACTCGTAAGTTATCGTTTAGTAAGAAGTAAAGTACACACCTTTCTAAACGATCATTAAAAAACCTGCATAATTATCTTTATGAATATTTTTTTCAGCATTATTCTAACCACCTATTTAAAATCGAGTATGACCTCATTCATTAGATATAGTAGATTTTATAAATTATGCTTTTAGGAAATAACATAAAAGAATATAAAGAAATGGTAATTGAATATTTTTATTGTAGCTTCTACAGGTTGGGGCAGCATAACTTCCTTTTTATAAAACCTAATAAAACACATTGTATGAATCGGAAAATTTATTTGTTTTTACAATGGGCACATACTTAAAGTTTTATTTAGTTTGAAGATCAAATCAGGTAGATGACGTCCCTATTCTCTATACATTGAGTATACCGATTTCTGGTGTTTGTCATAACTCTTTGAAGCAGAGCAGGCGTTATGTTGGCAATTTCTTCCTGGATGTTGTTCTTTAAATCTTGTAGGGTCCTTGGACGGTTCATAAAACACGGATTTCAAAAACCCCATAGAAAAAAAGTCACGGGGACAATCGGGAGATCGGGCCGGCCATGCAACGCCCTGATTGAGATAAGGCGTTCTGGGAAATGTTCTCTCAAATCGTAGTCACGTTTTGACAGTTCCTGTACAGTCGCCATCTTGTATGGATGGAAACAAGTCTTCATGGAGAATTCTCCGCACAGAACGACTGGAAAGTCCAAGGTAGATGCATGTTTGCGCGCAGAACGCCGTGGTGATCGCAACATTGAAGCCTGACTGCCTCAATGTTCTCAGGTGATCTAATGGGCCGAGGACTCCAGTTCTTCGTTTGTCACACTTGCAGTTTGTCTAAACGTATGACCCACATAACAATTGATTTTCGGTCTGGAACAGGGCCAACGGGGCTAAATTAAAGCGATTTCGAAAGGCGCGCTGAGTTGCAATCACAGAACATCCGCGCGAAAAGTAAGCCTCAACAGCAAACGCACGCTCCTCACTGTTCCAACGCATTATGGCGACTGAGCTGTCTCGACTAAACTTATAGCCCCTCTCGAACGAGACCACTGAGGCTCCACTACTATGTCACCTGACCGAATGGCGCGCATTACAAATAAGGAAGTTATGCTGCCCCACCCTGTATTTGCTACATACTTTATTCGAAATAAATTCAAAATGTGATTCTGATTAAAAAATATTCAATAGTTCATTAAAAATTCAAAAAATCGATTACAATCGATTGGGCATCCCTAATAATTTTTCGACACCACATGATGTTTGGCGAAGATGGCGGCGATTAATGTTATTAGTCGAGTAGAATATTTTTAATGTTCATTT
>JAGSMP010003464.1:0-10087 GCA_029286625.1 Parnassius orleans | reverse complement strand
TGGCGAAGATGGCGGCGATTAATGTTATTAGTCGAGTAGAATATTTTTAATGTTCATTTTGGAATGCAGCTAGAGAAGTGAAGCTTTTGTACAGTTGTAAAACCTCTCCCAAAAAAAAAGGCAATTGGCAATTTCCAATATGAATTAACTGGCATAAATAGTAAAACTTCCTTGGCTAATTCTATCTTGTCACCACTTAAATTATTGCCTACATCCACAAATTCATAATGCCTATGGCCATCCCATTCTGTAAATTCTCTTATTCATCTCATCCATTATTAAAGAAATAATCAAATCAGGTTAAATCAGGGATCAATCAATCAATAATTTCTGCCCTAAATTGTTTAATTGCATTAATGGCTTCCTGAGTAATCCCAGGTTCACAATTTATATTTTGGTTCGTGGATGTGGTAAGCAAAGAGAAAACTTTTTTCTATAAAATTATAAGCCCGTGTAGTCTTGTGCCTGGTCGGTCATTTTAAAGATCGCTTCGTACTAGTTCATTACGGACAGTGAACTAGTTCGTTCTATTAGTTCTAATCGGTCATCAGTACTACTAACCTGTTTAAATTGTATCTATCTTTATGGAATGGTTATCTCAGTCAGTCACTGACTGAATCAGTCAACAGTCAGACTGATAGATACAATTTAAACAGGTTAATGCAGTCAGTCTCAGTCGGTCGATATTTGCTCGAGGCGTAACGTTGTTTGATAAAATATTTTATTAAAAAATATTATTCACTTAAAATTTGACATAATATTTGATTTCCCTTCATTCTTGAACAGGCTAAGGACTGTCATTCTAGTCAAGTACCTGGATGACCGTGTTTTTTGAAAATTATATTTGATACGAATTACATACTGATGAAATATGAATAATATTTTCCGATCTGACCTACCGTATTCTTTTTAAAGCTCGATATTTTTAAAAAATATACTTAGATAAGAATTAGATACGTTGACAAAGGGCTCTCAAGAATAGTTTTTCTCACAAAAGAAGGAACTTGAAAAAGGACTAAAAATTCGGACTGGAGACATCTGGACTCGAACCGGGTCCTCAGATTTCGAATCGCCGATTTCCAACTAAGTTCTTATAATGATATTGTAGCAGTTTTTTTATTGCATGCACGGATAAAACGACATTTTCTAAAATTAATCCTAGCTAGATCGATTTATCGCCCCCGAAACCCTCACTAAATTTAATGAAAATCGTTGGAGCCGTTTCCGAGATTTGCTTGTTTAAAGGTATTAGATAGCATTAAGCATATAGATAATATTATACCATTTTCATGTATTGCAATATTTTTTTATCTATAACTAGGTACATAAATTTATTGGCCACTGCGTATTATGGTAAAAGGCTAAGCAGAGAGCAAGGATTTCTTGTAAGCTTATTAACACAGAGTAGGTACATTGTATATACATACACGACTTATTAGGTGATTTGGGTAGCTAGCTATAGAGAGGCATTCATCGGCTCTTGTCCTTGAATTAAAGATGGTTGATATATTATCTTTTAACTGTTAAAATAAACAGTTAAAATAAACAGTTAAAATAAACAGTTAAAATAATTAACAAATTTGTTAAATAAATAAAATTGACCATAACTAATAAAATTATCATATTTCAGTCCATTCAAAGCAATCTGCGATCGATTTCTTACTTTACTGATTTATAATTTTAGCCGTATTTATGCCATCTAGCGTCTTCTTTACGTACCACCTTGAGAGTCGATTAATTTTCGTTCGATAAAATGACTTTAATACCTGTAGAATGGAGTAGATGGCGGTTTACAAAGCAACATTATTCGAATGAAAATATTCCTTAAAAACGTCAATACATGTATTCTTTTGATATATTACATTAAAATTTAGGCTTCACATGTCTAAAAATAAGCATTGTAATAATTATTTGCTATAAAATTAAACTTATATCCAATATTTTATTTAACATGTCTACCTCGAATGACTACTGACCGATTCTGTTCTGTTTGCGTGCATCGTTCGCAAGCACGGTTTGGCGTTGGCGTCTTGCGAGTGTAGGTGAACGAAAAGAACTGTTAGACCGATTAACAATCGGCATTCGGAAACGTTTCTTCTAGTACAGTGCCAAGATACGTTTCCTAATCGTTCATCGTTCGCGAACTACACAAGACTAAGCCCGTGGACTATAAAAGTGCAGAGTGATGGCAAATTTCCTTAATTCTAGCCCATATTTTACCCTACTATTAATAACATTTTTTTTATTGCTATTGACCCTTTCTACAAAGTGTGACAAAAGCTCATTTGGACAAGATTCTATAACTGCAGTCAAATCATTTCTCAATGATGAATGGGTCTGTATATCTCTGATAACTTGACTAAGTTGAATTATTTTAGATTCCTTACGTTTCTTTTGAGCATGTAGATTTTTAGTTGTTTTTCCTTGTGAATAATTCTTCTTTTCAATTGCGATATTGTCTTTAACATTTTCTCTTCCTTGGGTCACTTCAATACCACCGATTGAAATAGTATTATCAGATAACCTAGGTAAAGGTTCAATATCGATAGCGATACACTGTTGATTTACGTCGGAAGATTAATTTCTACTGGAATTTAAATAAATTAAATAGACAATATGGGCTAATTTCCTAAAATTTATGTATTGCAAAAGCAACATAACAGTAATTATATTACTGTTATGCAATTATTAAAAAAAGCTTTATAAAATTATTTTGTCTCTTATCATAATGTATGCAGTAACATAATAACAATATACATAAGAATGTAATACAAAACTTATGTATATTTTTTAAACACCTATTTTCAGCAGAATATGTTACAGCTTTTATTATTTGTTTCACTATTTTTCATAGATACAATAGCCTGGTTTAGAATCAAGTCGCCTGAATTTGAGGAGTCTGTCACTGTGGGGGGGTCAAGGGGGCTTATCTGAAGTGCCCCCATGCAATTTTAGCTGCCGGAGCTGCGTCGAAATATTTATTATAATTTTCTAAAAATATTCATAAATCATTAATTAATACCTGAAACGGAAATTTTGACATTGACAGTAATCAGTAACAGACAGGGGGAGGAAAGTTGGTACTAAAAATTTGAAGTCTAAAATGTATGGAAACAGGCTCTTAAGGCCGGTTAATACATACGGAATTCCGTTTCGGGATTCCGTTTCGATATTCCGATTCGAGATTCCGAACGCAGCAAGTCCATATAAAATCTATGACCCGCCACACACGTACGGAATTTTCCGTACGGAATTTCTCGATTCGAGATTCCGTATGACCGCCTGTGCGTTCGGAATCCCGAACGGAAAAAACCGCTCGAACGCAAGTCTTCCATAGATTTTGTACGAGTCGCAACACACATACGTAAATTCCGTACGGAACGCGCTCAGTGTTCGTCGCACGACCGAAGCAGTAGGTGTGTTTATGTATGTTTTACATTTAATCATAGGTGTATAGCTTTTCGTAACCTTTCATCTTATTTTATTTAATAATTTGTCGAAGAGTTTACAGACATCTATATTTAAAACATATCTCTGGATAGATAGATCTTTTACATAATATTGACTATATTGCAAGCTTAGGGTGATAAGGGATGCACCTAGTAACAATGATACAGCAACAATGGAATCGCAATCAGAAAATCGTCGTCATTATTCGCTGGCAGAATGTCTAGACTCAATGGCTAACCTCTCTCAACTGACCCTTGTTATTCCGAACGGAAATAAACGTATGTGTGTGATGTGTTCACGGAATTCCGTTTCGATTCCGTTTCGATATTCCGATTCGAATTCCGTATGTATGTGGCCGGCCTAAGACGTTTCGCGAAAAAACGTCAACAGATATTCTATTGTCAACAGTCAACACCAGTCAACACTCAACAGCAGGCTGGCGCAACTTCCATAGTAAAAATTATACCTACGAGATTGGTCAAATTTTAATGACGGTTATCTCTTCTTTATGCTTTTCGTAATGTCTTTTAACGTCATTGTCAAATCAAATAGGTTCAAATGTCAAATCAAAGAATTATATTTGTATAATTTTATTTATTAAGATTGCTTTAAATTTTGTTATAGAAGCCGTTGTTCATTTACAGAATTGTTAAAAAATTAATATACATTATTAAACTTGCGAATTAAATGGTGCAAGAAGCCGAAAAAATAACAAGAAAAGGTTATTGGTAGCAATATTTCCTTAGATGATGAAAGGTTTGTGGTGATTTCTACTTTAATTGTAATATGATATTTAACGCGAGTACATTTATGGACTAGCCATCTATGTAGGACAGGTTTTTATAGTGTACGATTGTGTGCATAAATACAAACACACTATTTCCTAAATCTGATACTTCGGTGGGATGGCAATCCGAAACGAACTATACTTACAAACTACATTATAAATTGTGACTGTTAACATTCTATTAGTTCAATAAAAATGTGATTTTATTTATATTATTTTTTCAGATGCAAGCAATAGGTGAAATAGCTGGCACATGCACCAATTAAAAAGATTCACATGTTAAAACATATTTGTGGCAAACATTGCAAATCCGAGGATTTTGAACCCAACTAAAACGAACTGTTATTTCATCAGTGGACTTAATTTAAACTTCCACTATTATGTGTATGTTAATTAGGTTTCATTTACATGTAGCAAAAGATAACATCCCTCTAAAGTCACATTTTGGTAAGAACTCGATTATATATCTAAACTCAAAGTTATTCGTAATTACCTGGTTATAATTTTTTTATATGTTCATCTACAAACATTAGCTATAATGAGCACTCATTTTGAAAGCGAAAATTAGTAAACAATCTCTGCGAGTAGTATGTACATAGGTACCTCTGTGAAGAAGCCTAGCGATTTGTACATAGTATTTGTTACACTAAAAGAATTTAATCCAATCAGTGTTAAAAAACCCAATATTTTTACCCTTTAAAAAGAACTAATGTTGAATGAAAACAAGCATCCAGACGCAGACTATTTATTTTACAGCATAGCAACACTTGTTCAATGCGGGAACGAAGTCTCGGTCCTGCAATGCCGCAGCCAAACGCTTAGCCACTGCGCTACGGAGTCGTCATTTATTTTTTATTTAATTAATTATTAGTATAATAGTGCGTTTTTATTTTATATTTTCTTTATACATATTTTTGTACCTAATAATTGTAGAGATATAATTACAAATTGCTGTGTGTAAAATACATTTATTTCTTATCCTCATGGGCATTTTTACTCAATCCCCACGTTAAAAAAATATTTTTCATAAATTATTCAGTATAGGGATCTAACTTTTATAAAAAAATATCGATAAACAATATATCGATAAAAGTTATATCGATAAAATTAGTCGAGCATAGACATTTACAGCACTATTATAATTCGCCTATGTTGTCAGCACTGTTTGTTAAAAAATAAATGTCATGTCTTGATGTTGGTAGAGTAGCTTGGCGCAATATCATACATTTACTTTTTCTTAGGAAGTCCCGCCTCTTAAACGTAGTGATTATATTCTCTTTGCTCAACAGCGCCATTTTCTAAGAGTGCCCATAACAGGGGAGGAAAGTTGGTACTAAAATTTGAAGTCTAAAATGTATGGAAACAGGCTCCTCTTACGACGTTTCGCGAAAAAGTTTGACGCCATTTTATTAAAATGGCGCCAAACGTCAACAAATATTCTATGGTCAACAGCAGCGCCATTTTCTATGAGCACCATCACGATCATGAGATTTAGTTTGTTAACCTAATAATTTTCTTTGTTCATATTAATATTTTTGTTACATTCCATTCATTACTGTTATTTCGTTCTTACTATGTCGTCACGAAAAGAGATTTGTGTTTTTGGGTGCGACAAATTAGGTAAGAAATATTTGAAAACCTATCACTTATACATATTGATAATTCAACGAATGCGGTCAACCTTTTTAAAACAATCAAAACAAATTGTGGAAAGGTTAGTAGCAATTACAATTTCACACTGTTAAACTAATAGAACATGTTCATTTTCAGGTGCATTTATGCATAGGTTTCCTCATCCCGTAAAGCGGGCTGACATGTTCCATATTTGGATGTCGAAAGTTGGAGATAGATTAGAAATAGAATAGAACCAACGAAAATTTTCACTACTAAAAAGATATGTGATTATCACTTTGAATCGAATTACAAAACTACAGGTCATCGTTTAACCATAACAGCTGTTCCAACTTTGTATCTTGAAGGTGAGTTTTAAATTAAAAACAATATATTTAACATGTATATGTTTAAATGGTAGAATTGGATACTGTATGTAGGTGTCACATTCATTGAATGTGTATGTAGGGGGAAAATGATTTATATTCTATTCTAATTATATTAAATTCATCACACAGAAACAAAGGGTCAGTGTAATTAGGTGGATGCCCTATTACCGGCCTTTAATGCCAATTTCAACTTTAAAATTCTTGCTATTTTAATTAGCACTCAATATTTTTATACATTTATTTTAATCAATAAGTTATTTCTCCAAAATGTAATGAACATTTATTTACAATCATTATTTCAAGAACAATTTAAAACGACGATAAGCAAAAAATTCCAGCCACCCTGTACTGAATGTCGTCCTTTATTTACCTAATGCCAGCATAGCATAGGGTTATGCCTTTTGAGTTTTTATAGGTACCTATTGTAGGTAAGTTTTATGGGCACAGAAATAAATTCGTAACAACTTTTAATTTTGAATCATGCATGTCATAAGCTCTTTACTCTGTGTCACAAGCATGGAATATGTATTAAGACAGATGACAAAAATTATTTTATTTTAATGTTTTACTCCTTACCTTACTGTATTTTAGCTTTAAGCAGTTGCATTTTCTTTTAACACTAAACAATTGATTTAAGAATTATGATAAAAATTATGTAGCACATCAATTTTTATAATTTTATCATTAAAGTATTCAAATCTCCTCATCATTTCAGCCCTTCACAAGTTCACTACTGAACATCCTCCTCCATTGACTGCTGCAAAGCATGTTCCTGAATCACTTTCCTTGTTATAAGTTTTTCATTTATGTTCTTAACCTCTCAGGCCTTGACATTTTATTGGGCCAACTTAGTCAGACCTATGGTCAAGTCAAAAGTATAGTAGGTCAGGCCAAAGACAATATTTTTTGTAAATGATGGTAAATATAACTTAGAGTCATTACTCATTACTATGTTCTTATCCAAAATAAAAAATATCAACAATTAAAATATCGCATTACTTGTATGATTGTACGTTGTCGATAAATAAAATGTTTTGAGAAATTATCAATTACCGTGTAGTGGTTGTGTACGAATATTCATATCATACTGTGGGTGTCGTGGAAGCTAGACTGAGGTGTTATTTTTAATAACCGTGACGGATGCTCTAGTTCCATATTTTCCGAACCCGTGGTAAATAAAAATGACTTTCAATAAGTATTATGTAATAATCAATATTGAATAAAATACCATTCTATTCTATTCATAAAAATAACAGTAAAATATCACTTTGTCACGTCCATTACTCATTAGACATGATTAATAAAATCGACATTAGACATGAACCAAAATTATTTTTTCACCGTGACGTTATTAACCCATTCATTGCGGGTGCACGCACAACGGCGTTATTTAAATTGCCATTCTTAGGCGGATTACGCCGATCGGCCTAAATTATATTTTAGCCATAACTTGGCCAATTTCTATTCTAAAGGGATATACTTTTTATATGTATGTTTTACATACATACATCATTATAGTCGCAGTTTCTGTAAATAATGATTTTAAAAATAACAAAACTATCCTCAGGCGCGGAAAACGCCGAACGGCGTCTTCAAAGGTTATCAACATTAAAACATTTTGATTAAATATTTATTTTGCTATTTTATTTTATGGAATTAAAAACAGTTATAGGCTTTCTTTTCATGAACCAAATGGTCTCACTGTCACTCAATAAACTCTGTGACGATGGTCGAGCCTCACCTTCAAGTCATTATTAATTATTAAGTGAAACAAATTACGCTGCACTAGAAATAGTATGTAACTGAATACCTTCTCGATGTTTTCTCTTCCCCAACTACTAATTCAAAACTCTACTTATTATACTTAGTACATTTAAAATAGCAGACTAAATACTATTAAAAGTATTAACTTAAAAATCAGAGAAAGGTTCAATCCTGGTCATATTTCAATAATTCCGAAATTATTAATATAAAACCAATTTCTTTATTCAGTGTAATAAAATTTTTCTATAATGTGGAAAATATCCTTACTTTATACTGAATAGAAAAGAAACAAATTCACTTACTATTTCCAGCCATATTTATGGTAAATAGAAATTGCCAGTATTTTAATAAAACTGCATGTTAATCACAAAATAACTTATTATATACAAATGAAATTTCGCCACTGAGTACGCAGTCACTTGCACATGGCGTAATCTGATGAGCGTCAGTAAAATTCTGCCTAAATAAGCAAGAAATAATTTTCATGTGCGGGAAACGCCGATCGGCGTCAAAGTGTTTAAATGATATGCGTTAAACGCCTACCGGCGTTAGTCCTTTGAACCGCCCGCACCTACGTAATAAGTGAGATTTTTTGAGCGGCCTTGAATGGGTTAATCACTCATGATTAGAGGCGACAGAGTGAAACAAATCAGAAGATGGGCAGCAGCGTCTTCCTAATAAAGACTAAAAATAAAAAACTGCGGTTGCCAACCCGCTTAGCAAACGTGGCAACTATGGCAAATATCCCGGCAATATATGGTGGACGCTTATGATCTATAGTGGACTTTAATAGACTAAAAAGGACGATTTTTTTTTAATTTAGTCTCGGCGGAACGCGGGTGTTCCGTGCTATATTTAGAACAGCGTTGTCGTGCTGGGCGACATCTGCGGCAGTAAAATCTTGAGCTCCTCTTTATTTCTATGACCAATGGCAGTAGTGGATTGTTACGACCTTATGATAAAGAAAGAATTGTAAGGAAACCAAAAGGAGAGGAAGGGGGGAGGTTAATTTTATTATTTGAAAAAATATTTGTGTGTAAAAAAGTCATCAAACATCAACATCAAACAATTTATTAAACAAGTTGCATAAACAAGTCCAATGGTTAAAACAGTAATAAATAACAAAACCAAAAGTTTCCTGAAAAGAAAAAAATTCAAATATTATATGTCACTTTCACAACTAAAGCAAGTCGAACAACACCCCATATGTTAAAATCCATCAAGCAGTTTAGGCTACAGAGCGTAAAAGAAAAATACATCCATACATGCGTACCAAAAACATTACCCGCCTTCTGAAGTAAAACATCACTGATGACTGACTGACAGTTCTACAGCGCATCGGTTCGTTTCTGTCGCTATATGAGACATGATGCTATCGTCCCAATATTGGCGGAATGCCTCATACGCACTTCCGGACGGCATGGTTGGCCCAGTTGTTTCCGCAAGAAACGTTTCTTTCACCTTGAAAGAGTCCATGGGCGCCAATCAAAGTTAAGAGAAGTCGCATCTTCGAATAGGGCCGCACGTCCAATGCCATCTGCCCCATCATCATTATCATTATCTACTTCCATCCTTCTCCTTTCGGCCCTCCTCTCCCGAGCTTCCCTATTAGCCACCAGTCTCAAAATCCTATCTCGCAAATCCTCAGGCACATCATCATCTGTCACACATACTTGTATAAGTTGGTCGCCGCACCACCACGATGAGGAGACGGAGGCGCGAGCACCACGGGCGCGTCGACCGCTTCGTGCCCGTCGCCGGCCTGCTGTTACCCGCACGCACCGCTCAGCACCACCACTCGAACTCGCCAACACCTCGTGGAAAAGTTCGTGTTCGTCCGCGAACAAGTACTTGTCGCCGTCCAACCGCTCAACGACAACGACCACTTCTGGACTAACATTTCGTCTACAAGGCATATATAAAAACAATATAATATAATTGAGTGCATACATATTTTATAAAACACTATATACAAACACAAAACAAAATAGTTTTATTAAAAATAGCGATTTACATTCTGTAAATACAAGGAACAAGCATAAATAGATAGATTTTTTAGCGCACAATGAAGTGTTATCAGATAGAT
>JAGSMP010003463.1:0-10149 GCA_029286625.1 Parnassius orleans | reverse complement strand
TAGCGCACAATGAAGTGTTATCAGATAGATACAAAATTGCATTTTATGGTAAATCCATGGTGCAGCTTCGTTACTTCTAGCACGAATGGGTCGGCTCGATCGGGGAAGGACCACGCTTTCACAGAATACCAGCGTAAAATAGCAGCTCAGTGCATGTGTTCTGAGCGTAGAGAACCTGAGACCCTTTTACTGGAAATGAGGTATTCCATCTTAGTCCTCAGGCGTGACAACGAATCTGCATTTTGATTATTAACTGATGATATATTTAGATGTCTATAGGCCACAGCATCCACTTACCATCAGGTGGACAGTGTGACCGTTTGTCACCCTTATTCTATATAAAAAAATATAATTACCTTTATATAAAAAAAGAAAAAGATAATCTATTGGGGAGGTCTATGTTCAGCAGTGGACTTTTATAGGCTGTAATGGATGGATGGATGGAAAAAGAAACTGTAAAACTATTTTTAAAACCAGGTTGATCTAATGAGGTATATTGTTTCTATTTTATCTTCAACCGGACAACGTCATTGTTTCGTCAGCGTATCAATATCCATTGCCGAACACAAGCTTCAAATTTGTTTTTTCAGATGCGTAAATCTAATATTCTAATATATAAAAATTAATTTTTGTTTGTTCGTATTTTATGCGCTACCATACCTTTCATCAGATTACGTCAAAACTTTTTCAACTTATTGCTGGCACTTGCGCGAAGGATATAGGCATAGTACAATAAAATTACAGTAGATGGCGCGCGTATCGGAACGACAAATTTATTTGAAAGTTAGAATATGTCATTCACTTTCAATGAATGTATTATCGTTCTTAGATAAACAATATAACTGTTCCAAATTTAAAACGATATTTCCACAATGAGCCGTGGTAGCTCAGATGGTTAGCGCTCGCTGTAAGTTTCACAGTACGCGAGCAACCCGGGTTCGATCCCCGCCGGCACCAATGAAATTGTTAATTGCAATTTTAGTGCTGATTTACCACGTGCTCGGCGGTGAAGAAAACATCGTGAAACCTGCATGTCTGAGAAATCAAAAAAAATATTTTCGAACATGTAAGTTCGCCAACACGCATTGGGGCAGCGCGGCGGACATTTTCCTTCGAAACCCTCTCAGAAATAAGAGGCCTGTCCAACAGTGGGACGTATATAGGCTGTAACTTTTCCACAATTATTTCTTCTGCAGCAGCAACGCGCCAGGTGTCAGGTAGTACTGCATAAAAATGAAAATAGCTTGGAAAACCCAAAAGTGCACGCCTCATGAGCGTTTCATTTAGTTTTTACGAAAAAAATAAATTACTTAATAAATCGATTACACAAAGTATAAAATCGATATAGGCTGTATGGTGTATATCAAGGGCTAAAGAAAAAAATGAAAGCGCCTTTAAAATTTTAATAGCAATGAAAGTTATAAAACTTGAAAATCATTTTATAAACAAACGACGCATACTAGGATATTAATATGAAATAGGGAACCAGTTGATGTAATACTGAAGCTAATAAAAAAACACGGTCTCGATACGTCATCATTTTCGGGGGATCAACATCCGGACGTCTACGTAAAAGTATTTTCAAAGCGTTTTTTATCCAAGTAGCAATATAAAATAATTTTATAGAAAATATAAGATGGATTAATTAGAGTGATTTCTTGATATACGGATTCTCATATTATCGTATAAGTGCAATATGGTTATGATAGAGGCATTTTAAGACCACAAAATTGCTTGACATTTACATATCGAGAGTAATACACTACCTAATAACGCTTCGCGTTATGAGGCGTGTAATAATGTATAACTTGTATAAATTGTATTACTGACAATGTACATTAGAAGAAAATAAACAAAATTAATTATGAAAGAAAATAATATACTTTGTTATTAACACCATAGGATGCCTCTTCATCATCATCATCATCATTACAGCACTTCACAAGTTCAGTCCTGAATATAGGCCTCTTTCAAGGCATGCCACAAAGCATGATCCTGATCCACCTGCATCCATCGACTTCCTGCATGTCTTACCAGGTCATCACTCCATCTAGTGGGGGGCCGCCCTACACTACGCCTACCGGTACGAAGTTGCCACTTGAGAAACTCTCTAGGTTGTCTCATTAGGAGGATATTTGCCATAGTTACCACGCTTGGCAGGCTAGTTGCCAATCGCATTTTTTTATTTTCTAGTTGTTGTTGGGAAAACGATGCAGCCCATCTCCTGGTTTATTTTCCTCTAGGTAGTGGATTCTCCTGCATCGCCCAAATACGTAGAGAGACAATTTTTGCAGTCTTTAAAATAATTTTTAGGATATTAAAAAAAAAAAACAACCAAATCAGATTAACGGCTTTGCGGCGCAGATTTGCATCAAATCATAAAAATTATTTTATATAAAAATATTTTTTCTTATTTCATTTTTTCTTGTTTTAATTATACTTATAGTTCAAAGTTATTAAGCAAATTATGTTTTTTTTTTAAATAAATTCAACGCAGTAAAACTGTAAAACCACACATTTTAAAAATCTCATGTGAAATTTGCGGGGGAAAGAGTTCGAGCCATATCTACGCCATCTCACCAGGGGGGAGGGGGACGGTGGAAAATAGCCTAAATCGCCTCACGTAATTAATGGACGCCCCATTTCCGAGAAACCAATTTCATATAATGTATTTTATACAAAAATTGCTCGCATAGAGTATAAAATATTGACAGAATCTCAAAACTATTAAATACTTAATATCTCCGTAGAGCCCGTAAACGAAACTCTCTCTGATTACGTTTATCTTATGCAATATTTTTCGTTTCAAAGTTACTATATGTAGACGCTTTATATGAATACATAATATCAGGTAAAACGTGTGGGAGTATGCCAGTTAATTGAACAAGAAATAATTCAATTATTTTAAAAAGAACGTTACCTTTAAATGGTATCATAAATAAATTATTGATCCGAGGCACGTGTTAAGCTCTAGGCCGTTGGTAAAACAGGCAGGACTTACGAGAGTCGAGTGCCGCCTACGTTCTTATCTCTAGCGCGGGAAATGATGCGTGAAACGAGAAACCCACGTGTGAATAATGTTTAGAATGTTTTAAAATAAACTTGTTTCAAAGCCTTTTAAACGGAAACTTGGAATTTTACTTTATTTATATTAAAGCAAACAACCAGGGGGACGCACTCGTAGCCACAACAGTGATTTTCCCACTCGATTCATGATGGCTCGCGAAACAAATGTTTTTTATTTAAAGCCTAACAATAAATTACGGTGTAGTGGCGGTGTAAGAATAAGTACTACCCCATATCATCCCGTGGGTGGCGTAAGAGGCGACAGAGGGAAACAAATCAGGAGATGGGTAGCAGCGTCTTCCTAATAACGACTAAAATAAAAAAAATAAACTGCAGTTGCCAACCCGCTTGGCAAGCGTAGAATCTATAGCAAATATCTCCTTTATGGGGTAATCTGTAGAGGTGGCCTATGTCCCCTCCCCCCCTAATTAGGCAATCTAAGGGGGAGGTTTATGTTCAGCAATAAACTTTTGAAAGGCTGTAATAAAATGAATGGGGTAACCTTATTTTTTTGTAAATAGAAACAGAAGCTTTATTACATCGTTTTATAAAATGATTTCTTATATTTACGCGAACACTACACATTGAATAAAACTATTTTTACGGATTTTATCGCGTTTAATTTACTTATTTTAATTCTCGACGTTTCGGGTGCTTTACAGCAAACCATGGTCACAGGGGGGACTGAGATGTTTGACGTCCCGCTGTCACAGTTAGCCCAGCTAGCTTCAGTTTTTGAATATTAATTTTTGTTCGATCTACGCAGAATGAGCTTACAGTATCTTGAAGCCTTGCAGTGGTATGCTTGGGTTTGGATTTAATTTTGTTAATTATAGGATTCCAAGCAGATAGATTTATACGTGGTAGAGCCATGCTGCAGCTATATTATTAGTATAGTTGTAGTACAAATGGGTCGGCTCGACCGGGGAAGGACCACGCTCTCACAGAATACCAGCGTAAAATAGCAGCTTAACACTGCTGTGTTTCGTATGGTGAGTGTAGAGAACTGGAGACCCTTTTTACTGGAAAAGTGGCATTCCATCTTAGTCCTCACGGATGACAACGCATCTACATTTTGATTATTTATTGAAGATAGATGTAGATGTCTATGGGTCACAGCAACCACTTACCATCAGGTAGACTGTGTGCTCGTTTGTCACCCTATCCTATAAAAAAAAAGGTACCTCCATGCGACGCTGTGTAATTGTAATGCAGACTTTCTAGATCGTCGGTGCCTCACGTCAGCTATATGTTCTTTCACGCGGGTTTTAATGGATATTTTTGTTTGTCCTATGTAAGAGACCACATTCACAATCAAACTTGTACAGTCCTGCATCTTCTAGAGGATATTACACTTAACGAATGGTGAAATTGACTAATCTTGTCTTGTCTGTGACTCCTCTGACATAGGGTAGCACACGCTCGACTGTGGCCGCTTCACTCGGTCACTGTGACGTAGGCGCGGGACGAAGCTTGTTGTCTTGCAATACTTGCTCGACGTACTGAAGGCTGTTTTCTGTGACAGATCCTCGTGCTCTCTGAAACAAAGATTTTCCCACGGTAGCTAATTGTGATGGATAATGGTGCGTTTCACCATTTAAATATCGGTTGGTTTGGGTCTTTTCAAGTTTCGGATGACTAAAACATCTAGGAAAGCTAAATAATTGTTTGCCTCAACTCCGTCGAAATTAAAATAAGTAAATTAAACGCGATAAAATCCGTAAAAATAGTTTTATTTAATCGTTTTATAAAGTTTTATAATCCGTGTATTTCCATTAAAATATAAAGCAGCAAAACTTGTAGCTGGAGACAAGTTTTGCCGCTCTAAGAATAAAGTTTTAACTTTATGGTATTTCATAAAACTATTTTCCAACAAGAAAGTTAAGGAATGCTTCCATTATGTTGTGATTTTAAATTTTAATTCTTTATATGCTTACAACACACTATGCATAAATTGCGTTTTGTACCAAAACAAACATTTAGTACTTGTCTTTTAGTTATTTTGATTGTAGATATTGGCATAATACAATCTTTTTGATGTATTTTAATGTCTCCTTCTTTAGAAAACCTATATAAGGCCTATATTCAGATGCGTTGCCATGCCTGATGACTAAAATAGAATGCCTACGTGCCAGTAAAAGAATCTTCGTTTCTCCAGTCACCGTACGAAAACCAGCAGAATTATGCTGCTAAATCACGCAGATATTTTCTGCGAGCGTGATCCTTCTTTGGTCGAGTCGACCCATTCTTGCAGCACGTACCCATAATACACTGCAGCGTAGATATTCCACGTAAAAACACATGTCCTCGACTTTTAGATACACAGTCCTCGAAATGGTTAGCGTCCTCGCGGCACCAAGGAATCATAATGACTGAAAATCACACCAAAATCACAAACCAACTTCCAAACAAAAACGCTCTTCGCACGACCTAAAGAAATTCTCATTAGCATTTCAGGTCAGGAAATTAGCGGTGTTTTACCGCCGTGCCCCGAAACAGGTGAAACTGTTTGTCCTGCGCCTAATTTTGCTTCGGTCTGTTCGGATTTCCGTTCCATTGAACGATGAGAGTGAGGGAATAGAGAGTGCACCCGTGTTTGCACCTATAATCCCGTTCTGAGACTTCGTTCGGGTATGTCTGTGACTCTGGTTTTATTTTCAATTTCTTTTATTCTGTCACACAGAGAAACTCCGAGCATAGCCTTCTCCATAGCGCGCTGAGTGACCTTTAACCCTTATGTTTGTTAGTCTGGTTCTACTATGTTTTTTTTTAAATAGAATAAAGGTGAAAAACGAGCTAACAGTCCACCTGATGGTAAATAGATGTTGTGGCCCATAGACAGCTCCATTCCTCGATTTAGAATCAAAATACAAACGCTTTGCCACCCCTGAGGACTAAAATGGAACACCTCGTTTCCAGTAAAAAGGATCTCCGGTTCTATACACTCACTATACGGAAAAAAATAGCACTAAACTTCTATTTTACGGCATTCTGTGAGAGCGTGGTCGTACTCCCGGTAGAACTTACCCATTCGTACTACAACCATAAAATAGCTGCAGCGTGGCTCTTCCACGTAAATTATGGTCTAAAAATAAGAAAATTAGTTAATATTACCCAAACCGTGTCCCTGTCTGTCGAAGTACGATAACGGTACAACAATACTGAGTGACCATTTTACTTTATCTGTCGTCTCTCGTTCTCAGTTGAATAGCGCGAACGTTTTTACATGATTGTAAATGAGGGCATTTTTCCTTGGGAAAGTAGAATTGGTTATATCACACTTCGCACGAGAAAGAGGATGTTTGTTTCCTTCCACATAATATTTTAATTTCGTTTATTAAATTTTTATCATATTTCTTTAAAAGTTACTGCCACAAAACAGCAATTTTTTTTTCTTGAGAGGTCTGCATGGTCTTTTTGCCCGCCATCACTGCTTCTTCAGAATTCATAAAGCAAAATCCTTGAAGATTATTCTTGTTATTTTTGGGAATATCCAATATGATTTTTGTAAACTGTCGTCACTTTTTATGAAAAAAAATTAAAGGCACTTAAGAAAATCAATTAGTCACTAACTTTTTATAACACTTAACTTTTATTTTTGTTATAAAAAATAGTATATATTTTTTTATTACACTTATTTTGTCCCAACAACAACTTAAAAAAATTTAAAAAGGTTATTCTCATATATGCAAATTATAGACACTGTTATTGTTAAAGAATGTTGCGTTCTCCTATAATTGGTAGTACATAGTAATTTGTAGATGTTAGGCATGAGTTAGATATAAGACAATGTTATGTACAATTGTTTGAGATCGATACAAATAAATACATAAACCGGAGTGCCCTAAAGCTTGTCATGGGAAATTGGGATCCTCTTTCGCCAGCGATACTGTCAAACATTTTTCAAAATGGCTGAAAGCTAATTAGTATCACACCAGCCTGCAGTAATTGAAACTATATCTTCGAGCATGCATTTTTTAATGTTATATGTGGTAAGACAAGAGTCTTCCTAGAAATTCTGCCTAGAAGTTAGTCTGGATAAGCACCACACTTACCTATTCCTGCTGCAAAACAGCAGTTCTTGCACTGTACTGTGTTCCTATATAGAGGTTAAAGAAAGCATTCTGGCTTTCTTTTCGTAACGGCCGTAAAGCTTTAATAAAACGACTAAAAATATAAAACTGCGGTTTTCAACCCGCTTGCTAAGCATTGCCTCATCTCTCATAGGGGAATCCCCCCTATGAGGCAATCTATGGGCGAGGCCTATGTTCAGCAGTGGACTTTAATAGGAAACCATAGCCTTGGTATTCTTTCAGTCATTGACATTTTTGAAAATTGTAACTGCCACTGAATATAATACGTACGGCACCGGTGAACTGATTTATGGATAAAAGGTCACGGCTCAGAACACGTGTCGATAAATCACCATTTTTGTACACGTTATTGCGTTGCTTTGTTATTTTTCTGGTGGCTATAGCTTTTTATGTAAATTAATGTCAAATATATCAAATGAACATAGTAGTGACGGTATAAGAATATTCATTACCCCATATTGTCCCGTGGGTGTCGTAATAGACGAAAGAGGGAAACAAACCAGGAGATGGGCAGCAGCATCTTCCTAATAACAACAAAAAAAAACTGCGGCTGTCATCCCGCCTAACACGCGTCGCAACTACGGCAAATATCGCCGATTCTATGGGGAGGCCTATGTTTGGCAGTGAACTTAGATAGGCTGTCATGAATGAATGAATGGGACGTTTTTAGGTTGCAACTTTATTTTTGTAAGTTTGGCTAGTGTATAATATAATGTATTTCAGACAGAATTTCGATCACGGCGACCAGTCTCAATGGAGACTAGCCACTTACACAGGTCAGGGAACGGTAATCCGACACGACCGAAGAAAGATCAGGCTATGGACCCACGGCTTTATGTGCTTTCCTAGGCACTGTGAAACACCGCCATCTTCCTGACTCCGGGCTGCTACTGAGAATTTCTATACAAAAATACCTCAATAAATGATATTTTTGGCCCGATCCGAACCTTATGATCAGCAGTTGCGTTTACGACAACTAGAGCAACGAGATATTCAATAAAAAATTGTGTATTATATGGTGTATTATGTCTGTTTAGACAGAATTTAATAACATTAGATGGTACTGGCCATTTACTTTGTATTTTCTGGGACCGTCCTTGGGAGCTTTTACAGACGTCGAGATAACAACTACACTATTTGCATATTTCACTTAGTCTGCGTTAAAATTTAAGTGAAAAGATTAGTATTCGTTGCAAAATAGTTTTGTTTATTTTATTACTAATTATAATGTAATAAAATGCTTAATTGAGAACATAAATTTCTAATTATTTTTCATATTTCATTTGATAGTTAATGAAAATAACGCAGAGATAACTTTTTCAATTATGAATTAAATTACTCATTTTCTTTTTAATCCTTAATATTTAAAATTTAATGTTCATTTATTTACAATTCTCATATTTAAAGTATTTTTAAAAATTAGTTGAAGGTAGATTTTTTTACAGAAGGGTAATATATTAAATGTGACAAATGAGCACAAAGTTCACCTGATGGTAAAGGATGTTGAAGAACCAAAATGCAGATGCGTTGTCAGTTTGTCACCAGGGTAAGGTAGATCGCCTCATTACCAGTAAAATAGGTCTCCGGTTCTCGTCACTCATAATACAAAACACAGCAGCAAATAACTGTACGTGGCTCTACCACGTACAGTTATTTGGTTCCCTTTTAAATATTGATTAATATTTATATTTGTGTACATAATAATGTGTACTAGAGATCGCCTAGTGATCGAAGTTCGACCGTAATTCATTAAATTATTCATTTATATTTTAGGTTTGTACATAAAGGAAGCTAACTGGCCATTAATATATAATATAGCTAATATACATATATATTTTAGCTTGCGAGCAAATCTCACACTCCGTCGTACGCGAAACATGTATTTAAAAAGTGGTTAGTAGAAGGTTTTCTCTTCATATATTAATAATAAATAGATGTGTTTATATTTTTATATGCCACCAAAAACATAAATGAGAAAGGGAGGCCAAGTGCCTCACAAACGACGTTCCTCAAAATGCTCGCTGGAGTATCTTGAATTCTTGCAGTGGTATACTTGTGTTTGTATTTAATTTTATTAATTATAAGATCCCAAATAGATGGTAGCACCCATCCATCTTCTCTATTGAATATTTTTTTAACTTCAATAGCCTCGTGTATCATCCTTGGTAGGAATCGGTGTTCTTTTGCGAGGATTTGTTTTCTATTAACTCTTATATAATGGCGAGACGATCTTGAACATGTTCACTCTGCAGTCTGGAATAAATCATAAGTTAAATTAATCACAATTATATTATATTAAGCACAGCAGCATTAAGCTGTTATTTAACTCTGGTATTCTGAGAGAACGTGGTCCTGCCCTAGTCGAGCCAACCCATTCGTGCTACAACCATAAGAAAGCTGCAGCATGGCTCTACCACGCAAGAAGTGTTTAAAAATTTATGCTCTTACCATTGGATCGGAAAAAGCGTCCGTCGTCGTCCGCGTCGAATTTTACATTCTAAGTCCGCTGAAGTTAAAACACATTCATCTTTATTAAACTGTAGCGGAACCGTCGTAATCCCACTATTTATTCGTATACCGCAATAACATTCGTCACTGGGTCTGGAGAGAGCAGCTATTAATTCTGACAAACAGCAGCTCTAACCATGAATGAATAAATATTAAATGTTTTTATTTTGTTAAAAACACTTTTGATGTGATCAGCATTACAAAAATTCCAATGGAACTCAAATTCCAAATTCAAAAATAAAAAGGATTTCTTTGAAATATGTTTTTACGTGTTTCACATTGAAACATTCAACAAAATAATTTTCAATTAAGACGTCCATTTTAAGTTTAATGTTAAAGTAATCTCTATCTCTATGTGTACCGAGGTTTTTTGTAGTTTTGCCAATTACTTGAAAGCAGCTACATTTAGGTTTTCAAACAGTAAAAACAAATAATCTGGCGATTAAACAACGGTTGAACGGTGTTGAACCTGTATTTGAAT
>JAGSMP010003462.1:0-37565 GCA_029286625.1 Parnassius orleans | reverse complement strand
CATTCGTCACTGGGTCTGGAGAGAGCAGCTATTAATTCTGACAAACAGCAGCTCTAATCATGAATGAATAAATATTAAATGTTTTTATTTTGTTAAAAACACTTTTGATGTGATCAGCATTACAAAAATTCCAATGGAACTCAAATTCCAAATTCAAAAATAAAAAGGATTTCTTTGAAATATGTTTTTACCTGTTTCACATTGAAACATTCAATAAAATAATTTTCAATTAAGACGTCCATTTTAAGTTTAATGTTAAAAGTAATCTCTATCTCTATGTGTACCGAGGTTTTTTGTAGTTTTGCCAATTACTTGAAAGCAGCTACATTTAGGTTTTCAAACAGTAAAAACAAATAATCTGGCGATTAAACAACGGTTGAACGGTGTTGAACCTGTATTTGAATTTATTTTACCTGTTACATTTCCTTAACGTTATGCCACCTGGTGATAAAAAGAGAAACCATTAATCCATCCTTCCTGTGGATGTCGTAACGTTTGGAGAGTTGAAGAAGATCTTGTGGCCTCCGGTACATAGTTTTTGAGCGCTGATCACTTGATGGGACTATATTAGTACAACATACAAATTTGTACAACTAGTACAAATGTGTTTGCAACTGATTTATAAATTTGAACAAACAAAACACCAATCGAGCAATGGCATTCGTGTCGCGAGCACCGCTCTTTATCATATGCCATTGAACCATTTACTGAGTAAAGGCGTTCATAACCAGTACCATTCCCTATAACATTAAAATTATCTTTGCGAGACATAAAAAGTAATGAGAATGGTAGTCAAAAACGAATATAATTGACATTGCTCGGGGAATAACAAGGCTCAAATGGGCACGGGATGGAAATCTCAGTCGCTGAGAGGATGGAAGAGGCAGAGAGAATGGAAGATGTAGTAATTGCAGTCTGACTTAGAGACTTATGTTGGGAAGTAGAAGTGTGGGTAGTCACCAGCCTCTTCCCATTCCTGTGAGGGTTGTGGAGCTATGTGGAGCAGTGCGTGTTAGCGGTCTTCGCGTTTAATTGAAATAGTTTTCTCTCAGACATGCAGTTTTCCCTCATGTTTTCCTTTTTCGCTGACACGTGGCAAATAAGTAATTAAAATTACAATTATCAATTTCATTGACGCCGGCTGGGATCGAACCTCGGTTGCTTGCGTTTTGTGAAATTTACGGCAAGCACTTTGTAACCTGAGAGCTTATTAGAAAAGGCGATTTTGACTGAATATTTTACTAATAAAATAATATAAATTATTGGTATCGTAGTAGTATCTTTTTGAGCGTTCAAAAGGGTTTTAAGTAAAATTATTTTTAATTAGTTTTATGATATAATATATTTAATATTAAGGTAATATATATTTTATTGAATAACAGATTCCGAGTGGTGCCAGCATTGACTTACACGGAATATATTACGGGCGTATTGGCAGCTTTGGGCTTAGTGCTGATTGTGGCGGTGTTCGCGCCTCTGTTGACTTTAATTCGTTGCTCCTTTACTGGTCAGTTATAGTATTTTTAACGCCTATTTATTTACTATTATCTAGTTAAGTGGTCAGATTACTTGAGTAATAGGTCCCTAAAATAAAATTTTAATTTAATTTATTGTGAAAACTTACTTTACCTTCTTCTCGACCTCCAGTCCCTAAACAATTACTGCTGGATATATATATACCTATCCCATAGTAGATAGGATTTTTCATAGAAGAGCCATACATGGTAGAGCCACGCTGCAGCTATATTATAGCTGCATCACGAAGGGTTCAGCTTGACCACAGAAGGACCACACATTCACAGAATAACGGAGTAATATAGCAGCATAATGGTGCTGTGTTTTATGGAGAGTGCCGAGAGCCGGAAATATTTTTCCTCGGAACAAGGCATACCATCTTAGTCGTTTCGAGTGGCAACGCATCTGTATTTTGATCCTTAATCTACGATAGATGGGGCGTCATTCACGGCATACTTTCTATCAGGTGGATTACTCGTTTGACACCTTTACATGCATAAAAAATTCCTACGTTTGCCAGTCTGGGTACTTCAATTTCGTTATAAATACGTTTAAAACGTTATAAATAATTACATGGTTAGCTATTAATGTGATGACCAGTTAATATTGAAGTATATTACGTCGGGATCTCGAGGTGAAACGGATGAGCCATATAATGAACACGGAAAAATCGAGTCTCGCTGAACTGGATACGATCATACGTTTACAGGGGAAATCAATTCATTTGTCTCAAAAACTATTAAGAAAAGTCTGGTCCTAAGACAGGCTTTCCGCATGAATAGAGGTAATTTTCCGTAGCAACCACGTTTGGATACCAACAAAGCATGTTGGATACAAAAAAAATAGTCTTAAGTCTCATTAAGTCTGCTTTTACGACATATTTATTTGAAATTGTATCACACGGCAAACACGACAATATCAACAGAATTACGGATCACGCCATCTCATCCCGAGTTCGCCGCAAGGTCAACATCAAGAAAATTTCTTAAGGTTTTCGACATACGGTGTAGTTACCATTTTATTGTGTGCCAGGTTTAAAATACCCAGTATCTACTGAAGATGAAAAGCATTGTCAAATGTATAAACCGTATGTGATCGTCTACCCGTTTGCCAAACATGGCAATTATTTCAAGACTTTATATTATGAAAGAGCTGTTGTAGCTCAAGGCCTAAGCACTCGAACAAACCGAATTCAATCTTTGTCGGCATCAAAACAATCATGTACGTGGTACCTCGACCGGGGGAGGACCACGCTCTCACAGAATACTAGCTTAAATAAATTATAATAACTTGATAATATTTTGATGATTAATAGCTTGTATAAATTATACCTATCAGTTGCCTCGGCTGCACGTATAAATAGAATATCAGAAAAACACTATTCTCTGATATTCTATTAAGGTTTTTATTTTATACGTGGTAGAGCCACGCTGCAGCTATATTATGGTTGTAGCACGAATGGGTCGGCTCGACCGGGGAAGGACCACGCTCTCATAGAATACCAGCGTAAAATAGCAGCTTAATGCTGCTGTGTTTCGTATGGTGAGTGTAGAGAACCGGAGACCCTTTTTACTGGAAAATAGGCATTCTATCTTAGTACCCACGGCTGACAACGCATCTACTTTTTGATTCGCAAACGAGGATAGATGTAGATGTCTATGGGCCACAGCAACTACTTACCATCAGGTGGATTGTGTGCTCGCTTGTTACCATTATCCAAAAAAAAAACCAATGAAATTGTTAATTGAAATTTTGAGTGCTGATCGCGTGCTTGTTGAAATTGAACGCGCCGTAGTAGGGCGTAAGAGAATCCTCTACGACATAGTATCCCGTGGGTGTCGTAAGAGGCGAAAAGAAAACTGTAGCGGGAGATGGGCAGCAGCATCGTCCTGATAACAACTCAACTATGGCATAATGCCCCTTAAGAGTCAATCCATTGTGGAAGCCTATGTTCAGCAGTGAACTGATAGGCTCTAATGATGATGATGAATGTGGAAGAAAACCTCTATATGCCTTAGAAATTAATTGAAAGAAATTGTTTCCGCCTATGGTACTCACCCAGGCTTCTGATTAGCAATAGGACTTAAGTAGTGTGTTACTTTAATTTTTGTTAAATTATGATGTTTTAAGTATTTTTTTATATGCAGAAGAAATAACAATTATTGAAGAGGGACCAGGTACCTCGTCGTCCGCAAACGCAGCAACGAGTGAAACCAAGCCTATGGTGCATGTAGATGACTCTGAAACTGGTTTGTATTATTTAACTTGCTATAAGGTTAAAAGTAATTTGACAACGCCTCTGCTAGGTTGCATTTCCATTATTTAATTTAATTATTTTGATAACATCTTTCTCGAACATAGAAATGAAGCGTACACACTATCCTCGCGGGCGAGTCCAACGTCAATGGGCATTACAGAAAATCAACGCTACCGCAATCGTGCGATAGCATTATGTTGAGTCAGTGCCCTTTTCAGCATCACATCACTCATACAATCGGATCATTTTATGTCTGTTTTCTCTTATTTATTTTTGTCTTTGTTGTTTTTATGTATCGTTTAATTTTCTGTATCAATGAGTGTAAGTTGCTGAATAAATGTATGTCTATGTCTAGGGAGGCAGAGTAGGTCTACTTCTGGGTTACAGTTCCAAGTAAAAAGAGTCTCAGCTGAAATTAGTATTATTTATACGTGGTAGAGCAATGCTGCAGCTATATTAGTAGTATAGTTGTAGTACGAATGGGTCGGCTCGACCGGGGAAGGACCACGCTCTCACAGAATACCAGCATAAAATAGCAGCTTAACACTGCTGTGTTTCGTATGGTGAGTGTAGAGAACCGGAGACCCTTTTTACTGGAAGAGAGGCATTCCATCTTAGTCCTCACGGGTGACAACGCATCTGCATTTTGATTCTTTATTGAAGATAGATGTAGATGTCTATGGGTCACAGCAACCACTTACCATCAGGTTGACTGTGTGCTCGTTTGTCACCCTATCCTATAAAAAAAACTAATTTTTTTTAGCTTGAAATGTGTGTATGTATTGCCGTGTATGGGGACGTAAGAATATCCACTACCCGTTTCATCCCGTGGGTGTCGTAAGAGGCGATAGAGGGAAACTGAAGCAGGAAATGGGCAGCAGCATCTTCCTGATAACAACCAAAAATAATATAAAAACTGCGGTTGAAAACCCGCTTGCCAAGCCTGGTAACTATGACAAAATAGGGGAGGCCTATTTTCAGCAGTGGACTTTTAATAGGCTGTAACAGTAACGGTATTAATGACTCAGACATGACAGGAAAATATCTGTGATATTTTATGTTAGAGATGGTTAAAAACAAAAGACTCTAGGCTGCTCCAGTGAAAGATTCTTTAATATATATTCTATAAAAAAACTAGTTGAGCGGCATAAGTGCATATAATCCACCACGATGTAATATCACAAAGAAGGCTACTGATGTGGTATCACAGGCCTAAGGCCTAAGGTGGAAATAGATAAGTGTCGTGCCAACCTACATGGACACCTACACCGATAAGGAGCTCAGTATCCTCCATTGACTGACTTAGGTTACTAACTGTGCAGGTTTCATAATATGTTTTCTTTGACCGCCTAGCCATCACGCATTCGATTATATACAATTCAGCTATGTGCTGGCGGCGTTAATGAATCCATCACCCCATTTCGTCTCGTGGATGTCGTAAGAGGAGACTATGGAAAATCCCATTGAGATCTCATAGCTTCCGATAGATGGCGGTGTAACAAGCTGAGGGCGGCAGCGTCAAAGGTGCGATTAAAGTGCCTTATATACGGTCCATCTTGCTGTACGTCCCGCCAAGGTCATGCACGATACACGATGAAAAACGACAATGTTGTTAATAACTATGTAATTCGTTCGAAAATCACTTGAAACTTCGTAACATAGAGTAAAGTAAATCCATTTACGGATACTTCGTAGCAAAGTTTAGTCTGAAACACTGTGAGTTTCATGAAATACTTGACGCTGGTGGAATTCATTGGTATTTATCGAACTAGGAAAAAAACTATATTATACAAGCAATCCGCTCCAGCTTTGCACAAATTTTTAGATCTCGACAACATCGCTACCTACCGACTCCAATTGTCGAATTCTCGAATCAACTTAAACACACACACAAAATTTCATCAAAATCGGTCGAGCCGTTTAGGAGGAGCTCAGTCACATACACACGCATAGAAGAATTATAATAAATAAAGATACGATTGACTACCACTGCAACGAGGAAACAGACGTTTTCACGTCAAAAAGTTTACAAAAAAAACTACTATCAAAAGATCGTTTAGAAATAATTTCATATGCAACAGATTCGGAACCAGAACTGGAATCGGGACGGGTACCTGAGCCACCGAAAGTAGAAGTGGAACTTCATCCTCCGTTAACTTTGGCAGGACTTAGCAGGGCGAAACCAGCAGCTCATAGCCGGCGGTCTGACAGGTAGTGGTCAATGTTTCTATTTGATAAATATATGATTACTCTCCATAAATATACACTAGGTATGTCCGTTTTGCGGACAATACGGTCAAATACTAATTTATATCTATTTGACAATCTCGATTTTTGTATAAATGAAAATAACTATAGGCATGAAAACGAATCTATCTATTCACAGTACGTGGGTTATCTACACTAATATTATAAAGAGGAAAGATTTGTTTGTTTGTTTGAATTGAATAGGCTCCGAAACTACTGGATCGATTTGAAAAATTCTTTCACCATTAAAATCCTACATTATCCCTGATGAACATAGGCGATATAATATTTTCAAAAAGTTAGGGATCCGTATGATAATTATATTTTTATTTTTATTATATATTATATTTATGATATATATTCGTTAATGTAACCTAAGCTTTAAAAAAATACCAAAAAAATCTTTATATCGCGTACGCTACGGAAACTATTGACAATAGAGCAAAGTGATGTGCTACAGTTTTATAGAGGACATCAATATCTACAAAAAAGTCCGCAATACCGTATGTCTAACTACAGAGATGTGACATTTTAAAAATATCAGTATTTGAAATGCAAAATACAAAATACCTATTTCCATTTTGTATTTAAATACTTTTTTTAGAAAAGCATTTTATATTTTATTTGAAATACCTTTTAGGACATATTTTGTATTTGCAAAATACTTTTTGCTAAGTTTTGTAAACATCAAAGAATTAATGTGATGAAAAATGGTACTTTTTTTCTCACTATGGCAACACTCAATTGAACTGCTTTCTTGTCAGGCCAGGCCACATATAGGTAGTAGTAATCTGTGCAGGCCACTTAGGTTGCCGAATGCGTTGAACCGAACGAACGAATGATCTCTTTTTACACTTTTAATAAAGTTATCTTGCTTTCCTATAAAATAATAACGAAACCAAAAAAGTGAACCAAATAATTATTGAACTGTTTCAAGTTTGCAAGTTGATCATAAATTCGTTTAACCGGTGACCTAACCTAACCTACTAAATAAATTACTTGGTAACCATCTTTTTAGTGAATTAAACTTGAAAACATGTAAGTACATAAAACGAATGATTATATCTCATGTGATTATGTTATTTTTAATCAGCTACCCGCTACCCACCAAATTCAATTTATAAACAATTACCTATGTTTTGATATCAAAACAAACGACGATTGTTAAATACTTTAATTAATACATTGATTTATCTATACCTGCAAAATGCGTACATGTTATTTTTTTTTTCTTAATCCCCATAATATTTTATTTTTTGTTTCAGGGATGATAATAATGCTTTACCATTGATATTGAAGCATTGTTTTAAAGATATAAAAAGGATGCTTGAAGTGAGAGTAATAATATATCGGCTGTTTGCAAGAAATGCTCTAAAACATTAAAAGGAAGTCTAATTTCAACTACAAATTTTTTAAATCATTTAAAAGTGACTAACATGTTAATTTTACTTTCTAATCAAACTTGATATTTTTTTATTTGTTACAATTACATAGACAGGTGTATATAACTAAACAAACTGCAATAGCTGGTTCTGGTTGTGTATGTGTGAATGTATAATGATATTACTTTTTTTTTTCAGAGAAAAGGTCATGGTGATCTATTGACAGAGTATGAAAAATTAAAATCCCAAACCAAAACCTCCAAAAAGAAAAAATGTGGCACACACACTGATGAAAATAATGCAAGTACTTCGAAAAAACTGATACAAAGCACTCTTCCAACTACTTTGCCAGTGTCAATTAATTTAGACAAGTTGGCTATAGATTTCATAATTGATACATTGTCACCAATATCTATTGTCGAAAATTAATCATTTAGGACTCTAATTGAAGGTGCTCAAAAACTACAAAGCCCACCAAAATTTATGTGCCGTCGCACATGTAACAAGAGAATTGCTGATATGTGCGCAGAATATAAGGAAAATCTAAAAATAAAATTAAAAACTGTTGATTATGTGTGTACGACAGCAGATGTTTGGTCATCAACAAGGAGAAGTTACCTAGGTATGACTGTTCATTGGATTGATCCTCACACATTTGAAAGAAATAGTTTTATTCTTGCTTGTAGAAGATTTAAAGGAACTCATACCTTTGACAAAGTGGCAGAACTGATCATTGACATACACACAGAGTATCATTTGAGGGTACCAAAAATAACAAAAACTGTAACTGATAATGGCTCAAATATGTTAAAAGCATTTAAAATTTATGGAAAATCTGAATTGGGATTGGACGCTACTGATGGAATTTTTTCTTCACCATCTGATATAGAAAACATTTCAGTAAATAAAATAATAACGAAACCAAAAATGAACCAAATAATTATTGAACTGTTTCAAGTTTTGAAGTTGATCATAAATTCGTTTAACCGGTGACCTAACCTAACCTACTAAATAAATTACTTGGTAACCATCTTTTAGTGAATTAAACTTGAAAACATGTAAGTACATAAAACGAATGATTATATCTCATGTGATTATGTTATTTTTAATCAGCTACCCGCTACCACCAAATTCAATTTATAAACAATTACCTATGTTTTGATATCAAAACAAACGACGATTATTAAATACTTTAATTAATACATTGATTTATATATACCAAAAATGCGTACATGTTATTTTTCTTAATCCCCATAATATTTTCTTTTTGTTTCAGGGATGATAATAATGCTACCATTGATATTGAAGCATTGTTTTAAAGATATAAAAGGATGCTTGAAGTGAGTAATAATATATCGGCTGTTTGCGAAATGCTCTAAAACATTAAAGGAAGTCTAATTTCAACTACAAATTTTTAAATCATTTAAAAGTGACTAACATGTTAATTTTACTTTCTAATCAAACTTGATATTTTTTATTTGTTACAATTACATAGACAGGTGTATATAACTAAACAAACTGCAATAGCTGGTTCTGGTTGTGTATGTGTGAATGTATAATGATTTTTTTTTTGAAAAGGTCATGGTGATCTATTGACAGAGTATGAAAAATTAAAATCCCAAACCAAAACCTCCAAAAAGAAAAAATGTACTGACACACTGATGAAAATAATGCAAGTACTTCGAAAAAACTGATACAAAGCACTCTTCCAACTACTTTTGCCAGTGTCAATTAATTTAGACAAGTTGGCTATAGATTTCATAATTGATACATTGTCACCAATATCTATTGTCGAAAATTAATCATTTAGGACTCTAATTGAAGGTGCTCAAAAACTACAAAGCCCACCAAAAATGTATGTGCCGTCGCACATGTAACAAGAGAATTGCTGATATGTGCGCAGAATATAAGGAAAATCTAAAAATAAAATAAAAACTGTTGATTATGTGTACGACAGCAGATGTTTGGTCATCAACAAGGAGAAGTTACCTAGGTATGACTGTTCATTGGATTGATCCTCACACATTTGAAAAATAGTTTATTCTTGCTTGTAGAAGATTTAAAGGAACTCATACCTTTGACAAAGTGGCAGAACTGATCATTGACATACACACAGAGTATCATTTGAGGGTACCAAAAATAACAAAAACTGTAACTGATAATGGCTCAAATATGTTAAAAGCATTTAAAATTTATGGAAAATCTGAATTGGGATTGGACGCTACTGATGGAATTTTTTCTTCACCATCTGATATAGAAAACATTTCAGTAAATAAAAATGATGACGACCATGATAATAATGATGAACATGACGACGATGATGATGAGACATTCCTCTTAAAGGAATTTCCTGAATCTCAGAAACCTGAAGAAACATATCAACTGCCTAACCATGAAAGATGTACCACTCACACATTGCATTTAATTACCTCTCGTGACATTATTCAGGCAAGATCTCAAAATATTTCATATAAAAAGCTGCATGATGCAGCTATGGCTAAATGCCAAGCAATTTGGAATTTGTGTTCCAGGTCCCCCAAAGCGTCTGAAATATGTTTTAAAACTACCGGTAAATCTCCGACAAGTCCATGTCCAACAAGATGGAATTCATATTATAACTGTATTATGGATCTTTTGAAAGTTCAGGAAACTTTAAATGAAACCTTAAAAAAACTAGATTTGTCGGTTTTTAAAGAAATTGAATTGCAGTTTCTAATTGAATATACCAACTGTACAAAACCCATAGCAGACGGTATCAAATGCTTAGAGGGAGATAAAGAAACATTTTATGGATGGCTGCTACCTGAGTTAATGAGAATACAAAAATCTTGCATTCATTACAAATGGACAATCCCATATACTGTGGAGTACTGATAGAGACAATAAAAAAAAAGCTTAGAAAAGAGGTTTGGAAAATTTCATGATTTGAAGAATCCTAAGGCTAAAAATGCGATTTTGGCATCGGTGTCATATCCTTTTTTTAAATTAAAATGGGTGCTAAAAGGAAATATAGAACATATAAAGGAATTGTTCCTTGCAGAAGTGAGAAAACTTAAAAATGATCATAAAGATGAAAATAATAGACCTCAATCATCACACAAGAAAGAAAAAAATGAATCCCACTACATGTTCTATGATGATTCGGATTCCTCACTAGCTAGTGATAGTGCAAATGCAAACACCACTATTGACCTGGAATCATTGCAATATTTGAAGGATAATGATGTCAGCCTGCAATCATTAAATAAATACCCTACAGTAAAGATGTTATTTTTGAAATATAATACCTGCTTGCCTAGCTTTGCGCCGGTAGAAAGGCTTTTTTTCTTATTGTGGCATGATTATGCCACACAGGAGAAAGACGAGCGACAGTGTATTTGAGCAAATTATTTTATTAAAATCTTTTAAATAAATTTAATTTAAGTAAGTTATCAAAGTAAATTTACCAGCCTGGTAGCTGGCTGAAATAAATAAACTTTTTAACAAAATAAAAATAGTTTAAAACTAAAAGTATTTTATTTTAATAAAGCATTTTGTAAATACGTATTTTGCATTTAGTATTTTAAATATAAAATAAAAAACTATTTTGTATTTGAAATAACAAAATACAAAAGTATTTGCGTTTTGCATTTAAATACATTTTATAACCTATTTTGCACATCTCTGTCTAACTATTACAATTATGTCACAATAACTACTTTTCATGTTAAAATATGCATTAGTAACGCCGGTACAAACTAGGCCACATTATTCGTACCTTGGTATTAATCCTTATCTATACAAATAAATCTCCCGTGTAGTGGCGGGTTAGAATACCCACTACCCCATATCTTCCCGTGGGTGTCGTAAGAGGCGACAGACTGAGGCAGAAGATGGGCAGCAGCATCTTTCTGATAACAGCAAATAATAAAAAAACTGCGGTTGCCAACCCGCTCGCCAAGCGTAACTGCGGCAATATCCCCAATGAAGAAAGTTACGAAGAAACGGCTGATCCCCGGCGGCCCCGCTATTCCTGGCTACGGTGGCGACCATGGTAACGGCGGGCGGGGGGCTAAGAATCTCCGGTGGAGGTTCGGTTGCCACCTACGACGACTCGACCTGGCAACTGCTATACCGCACTCTGAGGACTGACGAGAAGATCCTGGAGCTGGAAGAAGAGATAGACAAGTTGCGCTGGAATATTATAGGATTATCCGAGGTCCGAAGAGAAGACGGTAATCCTCGAATCCGGCAACTTGTTCTATCACCGGGAGGCGACCATCTGTCCCAGGTGTCGGTTTATCGTCCACAAGTCTCGTTAACAACGTTGTAAAATGGGAGTGTGTCGACGAGGTTTGCGCCTTATACTCAGAATCACCAAACGGTATTCGCTGAAGGTCATACAGGTTTACACCAACTGGCACACCCCGATGAGGAGTGGAGGAAATGTATGAGGATATCTCTAGAGCCATGCATTCCTCTAAAACCCACTATACAGTGTTAATGGGAGACTTCAACGCAAAGTAAGCACAAAAGAAACAGTGAGCTGAGCTGGGAAATTCGGATTAGGGCACGCAAGGAAAGGGGCCAGCAGCTGGCCGACTTCATGGAGAAAGAGGACTCTTTATGATGAACTCTTTCTTCCAGAAGCGGCCCACAGGAAGTGGACCTGGTCGAGCCCCGACGGTTCGACAAAAATGAGATTGACTTCATTATGACGACTAGACGCCAACTGTTCAGTGATGTCTCAGTGATCGCGAGGTGAAAACTGGTAGCGATCACCGAATGGTTAGGCACACTGAACCTAAACGTTAAGTTGGAGAGGTGTCGTCTAATGATCAACGCTATCCCCTCGTGCTCTAATCAAAGTCCGAAACCTTTCAGCTCGAGTTACAAAACCGTTTTCAGTGCCTGAAGATTGCAATGCAGTGGACGATATGAATGACAAGCTCGTGGAAACTGTCCATGCGGTCGGAGCTAAGTTTTGTAAGACCCGCCGCAGAAGAACACAAAACTCTCCGATCACACTCTTAATCTCATGGCTGTTAGACGGGAAATGAAGCTGCAATCTTCAGTAGATTTGATAGCATACAGGCAACTGAACAGACAGATCTCCAAATGCATGCGGCGGGACTTGCGCAACTTCAATACAGCTCGTATTGAAGAAGCGATCGAGCGGAACCAGGGCTCCAAAGTCTTTGCCAGAGATCTGTCTGCCAGAAAGAGCCAACTGTCGAGAGCTGAAGACCGAGTGTGGCAGCGTCGTTTCCGGACACCCTGAGATTTTGAGTGAGATTGAGTTCTATGGGCAGCTGTACATCATCGTTGGAGCCACGCAAGTGTGGTAACGATCAAGAGCGAGTCTTATCCGACACTATTCCGATGATATCCCGGACGTCAGTCTGAGCGAGATTAGAATGGCTCTCCAGCACCTTAAAACGGCAAGGCCCCAGGCGAGGATGGAATTACAGCGGAGCTTCTGAAAGCGGGTGGAAAACCGGTACTTGAAGTCCTTCAGAGGCTCTTTAATTCCGTCCTACATGGTGGCACTACACCGGAGGCGTGGAGCAGTGCGGTGGTCTTGTTCTTCAAGAAGGCGACAATGCTCTCTTGAAGAACTACAGACCGATTTCCTTCTGAGCCGCGTCTACGTGCTGTTTTCGAGAGTCATTACGAATCGTCTCGCACGCAGACTCGACGACTTCCAGCCTCCCGACAAGCCGGTTTCCGAAAACTGCACCATAGATCACATACATACCCTTCGGCAAATTGTACAGAAGTCCGAGGGTACAATTTGCCACTATGTCTGGCGTATGTGGACTATGAAAGCCTTTGATTCCGTCGAAATTTGGGCGGTGCTGCAGTCCTTCAGCGGTGCCAAGTTGACTGTCGGTATATCGAAGTGCTGAAGTGCTTGTATGCAGTAGGGCCACGATGGCTATCCGAGTACAAAACCAGAGTACAAAACCTATCCAACTGCAGAGGTGTAAGACAGGGTGACGTTATATCCCGAAACTCTTCACCGCTGCATTGGAAGACGTTTTCAAGCTTCTGGACTGGAAAGGATACGGCATTAACATCAATGGCGTACATCACTCACTTCGATTTGCCGATGATATAGTCCTTATGGCAGAATCGCTGGAGGACCTAAGCACTATGCTCAATGACCTCAATAGTGCCTCCCAACGGATAGGTCTTAAGATGAACATGGACAAAACAAAGATCATGTTTAATGTCCATGTCACACCTATGCCAGTAGTTGGGAGCACTAAGCTCGAAGTTGTTGACGAATATGTTTACCTGGGACAAATAGTCCGACTGAGTAAGTCCAACTTCGACCGAGAGGTCAATCGACGGATTCAACTCGGCTGGGCAGCGTTCGGAAAATTACAGCATCTTCTCGTCAGGTATACCTCAAAACTTGAAAACGAGGCTGTACAACCAGTGCGTGTTGCCAGTGATGACCTACGGAACTGAGACGTGGTCCTTCACTGCTGGCCGGATGAGGAAGCTCAAGGTCGCTCAGCGAGCTATGGAGAGGCTATGCTCGGGGTCTCACTGCGTGATAAACTTAGAAATGAGGATATCCGCAGTAGAACCAAGTGACCGACATAGCCCAACAGATTAGTAAGCTGAAGTGGCAATGGGCCGGCCATATAGCTCGAAGAAACAACCGATGGGGAAAAAGGTTCTCAGTGGCGGCCTCGTACCGGACGAAGTGTAGGGCGTCCCCACTAGATGGGTGACGACCTGGTAAGACATGCAGGAAGTCGATGGATGCGGGTGGCTCAGGACCGTGCTTTGTGGCATTCCTTGGGGAGGCCTATGTTCAGCAGTGGACTTGTGAAGGGCTGTAATGATGATGATGATGATGATACAAATAAATAAAATTGAAGTGTCTGTTTGTAATATTAACAACACAACAAAAAAACAATGTTTAAAATTTTTGTCTGTCTGTCTGTGTGTCTGTTTGTTCCGGCTAATCTCCGAAACGGCCGGACCGATTTTGACGGGACTTCACTGGCAGATAGCTGATGTTATAAGTAGTAAGTTTTATTTTAGAAAAATAATTAGGTTCCGCGCAAAAAAAAACCTACGAAATCGTAGTAAATTCCCGCGGGCGAAGTCGCGAGGGACAGCTAGTCTGTGATAAATTCATGATCATAACCCAAATCGAATAATTCTTTTCATATAAGATAGCAATAAAAATTGTATCGGAGTTGAGGATAAGAGGGCTACGTTGCTATGCTCCGCCCCAATAATACAATTTACCCACAAATATAAAGTAACAGTTTACAAATGTACAACCATACTAATGTTAAACACTCGCTACCCGCGGTGCCATAAGTCATCGGTGCGCTAGGACTTTTTTATATGTATTTTTTTATATTCATATGACTTACTTCATTCTAGCGTAATGAACTGGGAGAGTAATTAAGGCTGCCTACTTATTTGGTGAAATTTAACGGAATTAACAGGATATCCGCTAGGATATACGATAGGACGACAATTAATCCATACAGGCGCACTCCTCGGGTTTTCTCCTGGATAATGATACTAGAACAAATATTTTTACGATTTAATCAATATTTACCAAGGCCATATTCTTGTATTTTTTTTTTATAAATTAATTAAATCTAATCTAAACTGTTAAATCATACCACCGATATTAGACACCCCGCAAACAAATTTAACGAAAATAAAAAAATAAAAAAATAGATTATACTTTTACTTTAAATATTTTTACTTTAAAAAATCGGTCCAGTTTTGGAGGAGGAAGCAGAGGAATATGGGGTAATCTCTTCGTCTACTCTGAGAAATACACACCACCGTCATTTATAGACCTGTATTTCGCTTTTAAACGAGGCATCATTAGTAGGGATAGACTTTCCTTTTGCGGTAACTTCTCTATTTTTATGTAACACGTTAACACCAATCGAGTGCCCTTAAACCATACGCCATAGGATTGCAAACACTTAACGTTTGGCTTTAATTAGAAACTATATTCCTTGTTCAAACGTTAATACTATTTCTTAGTTATAAAAATATAAAAAGTAGAACAAATGAATCTACATATATCTCTTGTAACACGCTTAAATAGTTTTTCACTTAAGATAATTTTTGCCAGGTACTTCTGGAGTGCCCTTACAGTGGCAGTTGTATACGCGTTGCCAGTCGTTCAACTTTTGTCTACTTACCAACGCGTGAGTAAATTATTCCCTTGTTTGAATATAATAGATTCTGCAACCAAACTATATGCTACCTATTATTAATCTGCGTTACATATAATACTAGGTTACGAATTAGAATGTGTGTCGCTTTTAGAAAGAATTTAAAGGTTGAAGAAGCTTTCTCCAGCAACATTTATAAATTTATAATTAGTACGTTATGGTAAAAATATTCACCTTATACAACCGTCATTATTATTGCAATGGGAAAAAATCAATAACGTCACAAATAAAGCAACATAACATAAAACACTCACGCCTGTAACCCGGAGGGGTAGCCAGAAACTACGGACTTTCATTTGGCACGATCCTGACACACCTCTTTCACCTCCTTTACATCCATATTATCTACGCATATATTATGCTCGTCGGTTAAGGGTACTTCTAATCTGGCCCATTTTCAATATATCGCCAATTTGGTCGATAAACTTTCGTCTAGGGCGTCCCTTCCCGACTCTGCCGTTCACATCTGTATTTAAATAAATGAAATGCAAATAAAGGAATTTACCGTTATTCTTCGAAGTAACAAAGAAACTAACAGACCACTTGATATTAAGTGGCTTTTGATACATAGCGAATAAGATATCATTCTTAAATAATTTAAATTTTTGTTACGATTATGATTTTGTTTACTTCATGATCGATAATGACAGTCCTTTGCGCAAACTCTAAATCTTATAGTTTTGATTTTGACTGCCATGTCTTATCCTAACGAACCAATTTGTATATTGAAATATTAGTCCCTATATTTGCGCATAAAAATAATGATCTAGTGGTCTCCGTAAGATGGTGGAACAATCGTCTCGTATTTATACCTTGAGTAAATTACCCAGACCGGTGGCGGGATGCAGCGTCAAAGATGCGCGACATCTTATAGGTACTGCAGCTACCAAATTGCTTATCAAGCGTGGTATAACGGCAAATCCTCCCTAATATATAACAGGCCTATCTCCTAGAGTGAATATCTTACGGGCTGAAGAAGAAAATCAAGGCTACACCTGTGGTCTGTCAAATCTGTTTTTTTTTTTAAAGAAATCCAAATTTCAAGACTCCACGTTTTGTGGTCCCGTGGTTTAAAATGATACTGTATAATATTATGTGTGTATGTTTACATGTCAGCATTGACATACGAGTATATGTATTGTATTGTATTGCATGTAAGTCAACTTTTATCATACCGAGAACAAAGGATGATATCTACTCCAAAACAATTTTTTGACGTGTGGGACGTTTCATTGCGGGATGAATGCCAGATTAAAAATTCATTTAAAATCTATAGTTTTTAACAAACCAATTTAGTACCTAAAACAGAAGTTAAGAGTGAAGGCCAGGCCTCGTCACACATAAACCCATTTTACGTTTTTATTTTTTTGTATTTCATACGATTTAATAACGATACAACTCTGATTCTGGTCTACTGTTTTATTATAGATGGTGTTCCAGACTGGTAACCAAGACCTATGCTACTACAATTTTCTGTGCGCCCACCCTTTGGGATTCTTATCTGACTTCAACCACGTATATTCCAATGTGGGCTACGTGGTGCTGGGCCTGGTATTTATGGCGCAGACTTGGTGGCGACAGATAAACTCGAGGTACCACCCCAAGGTAATTTCAAATGACTTCTGTGCTTTTATGGAGATATTTAGATAGACTGATTAAAATAAATATATAGAAATATTTTATTTTTGTCGTGTAGCAGAATTTCATTTCATTCCTATCCATATTCGTCGAAATCCCATCATGGATATCAGTAGTATCAGTAACGTCTATTGCTGTTTGTTGTTACGATTCGTCAATGAAGACTGGCAAAGGTCTTACACCATACAGCCTAAACAGATATGTATTTTGTTCATAAAACTCTTCACAATATGCTGATTCGTTACATTGCGAAGTTCTTAGTAGATTTGGCGACAGCTTAACTCAGCTATTAGTTGATGACGATAATACCTCAAGGTTTTTAAACAGATAAAAAAGAACTTAAGATTTATATCACCATCAAATTAATTGTTACTTCGTTTCCACTTTTACGTATATTAATCCACTTTAAACCATTATTTTAACGATAAAACGAGCAGAAATCCACCGGTGGTCAAGTTTCCGTCTAAATTCCTCATAACATCTAATGCTAAAGTCAGGAAAATCACATTACCTCAAAAAGATGGCGATATCGGCGCGGTAATCTTGAATAGCGTCAGTGTAAAACATCTTGTGCTGTGATGATCAATCCGCCAGCCAAGCCTGACGATTATGATAAATTCTTCCTACATTGTAAGAGGCCTTTCTCTAGCTTGTATAGGTTGATTAAGAAGAAGAAAGAAGTACCTTTTGTGTATTACCGCATATATTTTGTGCATTTTTGATTTCGCTGTGTAGTATTTGTGTATTCCAATCCAGAGCCGAATAAGAAAATGCCCAAAATATCTTGATGAATTTAGGAAAACAGTCACAACAACAGTCAACTTTTTATCTTTGCCAACCGTCAAATTATTTCCTTATAAAGTAAAGTTACAGCCCATATACGTCGCACGTCTGCACAGATTTTCTCTTATTTCTGAGAGAATTTTAGGACGAAATGGTCGCCACGCTGCTCAAATGTTCACGAACTTCACATGTCTTCTTAATTTCTCAAACATGCCGGTTTCCTCACGATGATTTCCTTCAGCACTTAAAATTGCAATTAAAAATTTCATTGGAAACTCAAAATGTGCGTTTTGACCTTTGAGCTTACCACGGCTCTCATCTCCTTACTTGTTATTATCAAAAGCAAAAGCGACAGTGTGGTTGTTGCTGGCCTCTTTATTACTACATTGTAGTCATATATAAAACACATATTTCCAGATAATAACAGCATTTGAATATACGTACCAGCCTATGAGATGTCTGCTGAACTTACAATCACCTGATGGTAAGTGGTTGCTGCGGCCCATAGACATCTACATCTATCCTCGATTACGAATCAAAATGCAGATGCGTTGTCACCCGTGAGGACTAAGATGGAATGCCTCGTTTCCAGTAAAAAGGGTCTCCGGTTCTCTACACTCACCATACGAAACAGCAGCGTTAAGCTGCTATTTTACGCTGGTTTTCTATTAGAGCGTGGTCCTTCCCCGGTCGAGCCGACCCATTCGTGCTAAAACTATACTACTAATATAGCTGCAGCATGGCTCTACCACGTAAAAATACATAATGTCTGCGAAATGTGATAATTATTGCAAACGCTTAAGATATGCCATATTATAAGAGAAACCTGTGTCTATCAGTGGCATGCTTATGTAAAGATCATTGTCAAATACTGGAATATTAAAAAGATAATTATTTTGATTAATCACTGAGGGAATTGAAGAGTGATTCTGGGGTCTGCAGAAATCTTATAATAAAAGCTTGTTGGCAGGAGCTGGGCATCCCTCAACACCACGGTTTGTTCTACTCTATGGGTTTGGCCTTGATGATGGAGGGTTTGCTGTCAGCCTGTTATCATCTTTGTCCCAATAAAATGAACTTCCAGTTTGGTGAGTTATTGTTGTTTTGTTGAATTACCAAAATTGAAACTTTAATTACACAACACTAATTACAACTTTAAACCACAATAATAACAAAACACAATTTTACTACAGATCGCTTTAGTTCGCAGTTGTATCGCTTCGAAATCTTCGCTTGTATCGCCAATTCAATACTCACTCGGTCGCGGTCTATACCGGCCTTATATAGGGCCTCAGATAGTTTCCAGAACCTTCTACTGTAGAAACATCTAGAATGTTCGAGTACATATCGGTCCTGAAATTTCTAGAAGGATCTCGACTCTCCTAGTTCTGCTACTCGATACTAGAGGGCGCTAGTGGCTAGTGTTGCCATGTACAAGACATTAATAGTGGCGCGCAACAATAAGTTCAAATATTACTTTGTGCTGGTGGCGACATTATTATTCACTTTTTTAAATTTATAATTTATACGACGAAATATTTATGGAAGACACAATAAACTAAGTCAAACAGAGGAAACGAACGTTGTGACTGACACTTCCTGAATTATATCTCGATCAAATGAAACAAATGTTGTATTATGTATAAATGTTGGATCTTGTCACCAGCGTGTGTATTCTCATTTTATGATCGTGTCGTGACTTGCTCCACATCTGCATCCGCATCAAAGATCCGCTTTGATTTATGCGGATGCAGATGCAGATGTCTAAAACAATGCGGATGTTCCACATTAGCGGATGCGGATTGGAATATCCGCAACATCCCTGATGGGAATAATATTATATCGGTTTCGTTTATGGATATAAAATTATTTCGGATTATCCGTTAGTTTCAGATCGGATTAGATTTTTGAGGAAAAGTAAAATACAAATAAGTAGGTAATCATTTGGCTTTATTTCTAGGTTATCATTTGGTATTATAATCAATCGTTTACTTAAGTAATTATTATAGCTACCTACACATTTTTAAGTTATCTACTTAAAAATGCTATAACAAAATTATTATAATAAAAAACAATGTGATTAGTTTTTTTTTCTATTATATTCTTCAATATCTTTCTAGGAACTATTACAACACATCAATCAGTCTTCTTAAGTCTTTGCATATTGAAGAATAAAAACTAAAATCTGAGCATAACATAAAGTCTCATTTAGACTGTCCCTATCCGAAATTATTCGAAACTTTTATATCGGATTCGGTTAAGGTTACGGATACTTTTTTATTTCGGATATCCGATAGTTTCGATTACGGTTACGGAGCTCCATAACATCCCTGGTTCCTGCGCAGTTGATAATTTCCAACAGTATTCTGTAGTTATCGTCGAGGTCGAAATCGACCAGGAGGACATAAACAGAGATGATTCCATCACTGTCTCATTTGCAGACTCGTCGTTCATGTACGTGATAGCGGTATTGGTTGGTGACTCTGCCAGAACAGGCATCCCGACGTCAACGCGAGCGCCCATTCCACATTCATGCTCATCGCAGTTGCCATGTTCATCGGTGAGAATTTCTACTTAAAAGATTAGTGAGACGTCCAACGGACCATGTGGACAAACTCCACTGCTAGCACAAAGTTCAAGGAGGTATACCGCGTAAAGGACATCATCTTTTTGGTCCAAATATGAAAGTGCCGGCCAATAAAAAATATGCATAGATTAGACCCCCTAGTATTATTATTATGACACCAAAGCTGTAGGGTCATTGTCCTTGGTTTTATTGAGTTCAAAATTCAACATCTTCATACATTTTCAGTGAATTAATAACCAAAACAAATGATTTGTTCTACCATATTTTTATTTTGAACATCGTTTAGTAAAATATATTGGTTCTTGACCTATTTCTGACAAGATAACATTTAAACCACTAATATTACTGCATAATCGGCTGGGATGCCGGGACTTTTTCTAGAAAATGGCAATAACAATGGCCGCGCAGGTAAACACTCACGCGAACAATGGAATACGGTGCAGCGAGCGATGCCTCTCTTTCCCGAACTACCGCCATCGCGCCAGGCTCATTCGTTTGCTAGCATTCGCGTTTGTTGTTTAGTACCGCAACAACGCCGTGTATGTCTGTGTGATGCCCACTAGTTCTTGTGCTTTGATTTGTTTTGTTTTTTTATCTCCGTTGTTAAGTTTGAACATTGCTGCGAGTCATGGCAGAGTTGTGTATCGCGTGCCGTGCATCGACAGAGAATCGGCCAAGATATGATTGGGTTTCAGAAAATGCAATATCTTGATATCGCCCAAATAGTGATAGAGATATAGTAGCTCGACAGTTGGAGCCTACCGTTCATTTGTCGACCCTGTTGGCAAAACGGAACGAACGCACCAGCGACTTATTCGGGAGGCTGAACAGCAAGCTGATCAAGACCGTGATCCATCGGAAGTTCCAAATTCAAGACCAATTTCGCTGATTTTGCCAGGTCTTCTTCGTGCTCCAAACACCGCAAATAGTTGCATTTTCCTACATTGTACGAATGAATCTCGCCGTCGAGTTCCAGAGAACATAATTTTCGCATGGTATGCCGCTACAGCTATTTCGTGCCAGAAAGCGCGTGTCTGTAATGAACACGTGGGCAAATCTGTGGCATTTACTTCCTGCAAGACAACTCTTCTGAGAATTCACTGCAGCTCAAATAATGACTATCGTGTCGATGTTACAAAGACATATTACGGAGAATACTTGATTTTGAGCAGTATGAAAATATAGCACCAGCCGAGTTTCATACTTGGACAGGACTGACTCAAGATCAGTTTACTGAATTATTAGACAGTTTACCAAGTCTGAGAACTAAAGAATAAAGAACCGTACTGGCACAGTATTAGTTAAGTTAAGAACAGGTGACTCGAACGCGCGGCTTAATATTTTTTTAAATGTAGCGAAACAGCGTTTCATACGTGGTTAAAAATCGGACAACGCTCTGTTAGAAGATTTTGTGCCTTAAATGTGTTGGTTTGACCATATTTCCCGTGAGGATGTTTTTACAGGGATCTTTTCTACCCAACAATCTGTTTGGGAACCCATCAGCCCAGAAGATGAAAGCTATCACGATTTGTGATGGCACGTACATCTATCTGCATAAAAGTGGAAATTGTTTTTCCAACACCAGTACAGCCATCACAAATACAGAAACCTCCTAAAACCGTTCCTCTTGGTTTCTTGTGATGGACACATTATCAAGTTAACGGACCATATGCTTACCACGTCTGACGCAGATATAATGAATGATATGCAATAATGCTGACAGTGCCTTCCACTGGTTTTATAGGAGTGGCGATGTTTTATTCTGGACCGTGGTTTTGAGACTCAGCAAGAAATCTTGAATCTTGCGGATACGTACAACATATGCCTCAAACAAAGTATCCAAATGAGACACAGCTCTGTCGTTGGGTGGTTGAAGTGGTCAACGGCAGGTTCAAAAGAGATTTTCGCCTGTTGCGAAATGTATATAATAACAGAGCTCTTCCCAGCATGTTCGACTATTTCAAGATAGCAGCGGCGATGATAAATCGTTTTCATGTTTTGATTGAAGATAATCCAAATGCTGCTGCGATTTTGATTATCCACCAAAGAATATACAAAATAGATTGGCAGATCTTGTAATATAAACTTCAATCGCAGACGTGCTCAGTTTACTTTAATGACTGCAGATATGCCAGAGTTTGTAGATTTTCCAAGAATGGATGAGAACGAATTATTATTCGCTCTGGGCGTTTATCAACTAAAACAGGCCAAAAGCTATTACGGTGAGCACGTCCTTGACAATGGAGCATTCACAATTGAGCTCAGCAATGAGTTATCAAATGAAGACTTGGCGGTTGCAGGCAATGATTTATGGATGATAAGGCCGACTGCAATCGCGGCATGTTAGAGCAAGACAGTATTATGTCTACATTATAATCGATAGGTCGTTATCAGGCCGACAAGCAATCGCTCACTATTATTGTTCGTGCATCATAGGAAAGCGAACAATTGGATGCTGCTCCATATTATGTGCATTATATGGTACATGAGCCATGCGACATTTGCCAATAACCTCAGCTTATGGATTGGAGAACATTATTGTTGTACCAGACGATGATGATTTTATAGTGTTTAATTAAACAAAATAACCCCTATATACATATTTTACTTATAATCCTCAAAAACACAAAACAAGATCAACATGTCAAAATAGGTCAAGAACCAATATATTTTACTAAACGATGTTCAAAATAAAAATATGGTAGAACAAATCATTTGTTTTTGTTTATTAAATTCACTGAAAATGTATGAAGATGTTGAATTTTGAACTCCAATAAAACCAAGGACAATGACCTACAGCTTTGGTGTCATAATAATAAATACTCAGGGACAAGTTCTAACGGAATACAGCATATTTTTTATGGCACTTTCATATTTGGACCAAAATGTATGATCCCGATGATGTCATTTGGGTCCAAAAAAGAAAAGTCTTCAAGAAAAATTCTTGTTCTTATTTTTAATATAAATATTAAACATTTTTGTAACAGGCGCTTTAATTTTTAGGTGCTATATTATAATGTCGTGGAGTTTTGGGGAGAACTTGACCGCCGTCGGATTGCTGCTTATATACTACCCGTGCGGTTAAGGAATGGGATTGAAAATACTTTGCCTCTATTGACCTCTCGCTCGCACACTGTCGATCTCTATACTCAAACCCGCCGGTAAAGACTGCAAAAAAAATACGTTGCGATATGCGTTTTTCGTACGTTCTATAACTTCAGTGCAACTTGTCATTGGAATAAATGATAACTAAATTCCATAAACTACAAACTTTTCAGTCCGGTTTTGCTAATTTGTAAACTACGACGTGTTCTGAGAGTTTCCTTCATAATTATTGTTGATTTTGTTTGTTAATATTTTTGTATAAAATATTTACATGCCATTGAGACATGAGTAACCATTTTTAAAATTTTCGTTTGCCTGTCTGTCCGAGCTAATCTTCGGAATGGCTAATTTTTAATCTTCGGAATAGCGGAATGGAAAAGCTTAGAGATTTTTTTAAAATAGAAATGTTGATATAAAATAAATGGTCTTTAATGATTATCTTAAGTCTAAATAAGGCCACATTAATAGATCCCAACCAGGCGAAGGCAGAGCGGGTCGCTAGTTATAATTTTTTTTTTAATCAATGTACCTACTTGGGTATACAATACTTTTCAATTATTTTCCCATTAATAGAAAACTTCCAATTAACTGAATTATATAACGTCATAAAGACATACCGTTATTAGCGGGATTTCACTATTGATACTGTGCATGTTGACGGTACCGGCTCGATGAGCCGCCATTTCTAATCCCATTCTTTATCCGTACGGACTGTATTATTTTTTATATAATGATCTGAAATGAATTTTAATATGTAAAAGCGGTGCGATTTTGTATATTAATTTTTTATTTTATAGGATAGGGTGACAAACGAGCATACAGTCCGCCTGATGATAAGTGGTTGCTGTGACCCATAGACATCTACATCTATCCTCAATAAAGAATCAAAATGCAGATGCGTTGTCACCCGTGAGGACTAAGTTGGAATGCCTCTTTTCCAGTAAAATGGGTCTCCGGTTCTCTACACTCACCATACCACATGAGTAAAGAAACCGTACAGAGAAACTAAGGAGCTGTCAAAATTTTAAAATATTTTGGGGTTGGCACAGGAGGATAATTAAATAACAAAACGTTTATCTGCTTTTATTATAATACTTAATGTATTATATTTTTTTACAAACTATTTTTATTCTAAATATTTTATTTTTATAATTTTAGTTCTTCAAAAATTTGTTGCGCCTTTTAATTAAATGGTAAATTCTAAATCTAATGTCGTTTTTTTTTTAAATAATCTATTGGAAAACACTCACATGACAACAAATATACAATCTTGCACACGTTTTAATACTTCATTACCAATATTTACAATGTTTTTTTCGAAAATATTCGCGTAATTTTTGCTCAAGCAATAAAAAATGTATGAACATTTATTTCAGATATATTCTTACATTGACTGGAACTCGAACAAGCATCGTCATTTGTCGGCAAGTTGAGCGTTGGAAAAGCATTTCCAAATAAATATTTTACGGTCCTTTTTTAAAATTTAATACAGGATTTTTCGAAGTGATCCTCACAATTTTTATGAACAAAAACTTTTGAAAGGATATCTTTCGTCCGACAGCTTTTAACCACCCTTGTCGTCTAAAATAATTAAAAAAAAAACATGAACCTATGTATTTAACTTATAAACGTAATTATTCAATTATATTAAACATTATAAATATATTGGTAAATCCAATTGGGCATGCCCTAAGCGCATTAAAAAAAATACGTATAACATGATTATACGGAATTTTTTAAAGTAGTTTAAATACACACAAGTTTTGACTAATAACCATATGATACTTCCAATTTTCCGATAATTTTATGTCAAACTTCAATTTAAAAAAAAAGTTTGGAAAATCCAAAAGTGCACGACTCATAATGCTCATATGATCATCATATCATCATTCAGGTCACCCATAAGTTCAAGACGTATTTAAGTATAAATATTACATCCTACTTTTTTTAGTACGTACTACTATTATTTATTCTGTGCTTTTAAAATATTGTAATAATCTCTGATTATTATTATAATCAAGTATGTAAATTTGGTTTTCGAATAGTGTATTTGTACAGCGATCTTTTGAGCCGCTGCAAAATCGATACAGTGTTCATTCACGACGGCGATTGACGCCGAACTAACTGAGTGAGTGACGCAGTCTCTATTTAGTAAAAAATAAATTCATACAACGCTGCTAAAACACCGAATATTTCAACATTTCGCAGCCGAAAAAAAATAATTATAACTAAACTAAATTAAACTGCCATTTACATTCTGCTTCCCACATGATATATGAAGAGTTTTAAAAATAGATTGAGTTGAACAATTGATATTTTCAAAAGTTATTGTGTTTACGAAGCCATGTGGACTTGATAAATCCACACCATAAGCCACTAAAACACCCTTTTTTATGTAAAAATAGCAATTAATCGATTTAAAAAAAAAATTAATAAGTTCAACAATAATTTATCTTTCTGACAATGTGCTTTTTATATCACATATGTACAATATGATTGCTAGATACGATTTCATGCGACAAATCTTAATTTTTAGGCCCTAGTAGAACATACCTGCGGGCTTAGCGCTTACGGCATGCAAAATAACTATTAGGTACTACGTACGTTTTCTTTCAATGTTAATAGATACCTTACATAATATACCTATATGTGTGAGGTATCTATCTACCACATTAAAAATAATAAATTATAGTCAAGTATATATACTATATATACTTACCTAGTGGAGTCTTTAGGATAATTAAAAAATTATATATTTATATTTATTCTATTATTGTTCGTACAAACAAGTATATTAAACCATATTTACACTTTTTATATTTCGTTGAACACGAATAATTCTTTAAAAATAAATTTTACTCTTATTATTCTTTACAGAACCCTGAGTTTGAGCACAGGCCGAGCCTGTTTAAAGCAGTTTCTCTCTGTACGTGACGAGCCGCCTGTGCTCACGCGCCTCATATTTGTAGTAGTTTAATTATCATAGCGCGGTTGTATGAAGCTTTGCCTCTGTACGGTACGGTTTCTTTACTCATGTGACCATACGAAACACAGCAGTGTTAAGCTGCTATTTTCCGCTGATGTTTTATGAGAGCGTGGTCCATCCCCGGTCGAGCCGACCCATTCGTGCTACAACTATACCAGTAATATAGCTGCAGCATGGCTCTACCACGTATGAAAAATGCGCAGACATGTTAACTATTAGTGGAAACGAAAAACAAGTGCTCTGATGGTAGTATAAACCTTAAGTTATTTTGCTTACTTGTGCGTCTTGAGATACTACTATCGTTGTACTACTGTCTGCTGGCTTATGCTGCTGTCAAAATCTCCCAAAGCTTTGTTATGTGACGCATCAACATATTATAGTGATGAAGTTTTTAAACAATTATAAAGGATAAATGCTTATTACTTGACATTGGCAAAAGTATCCGCCAATCCGTTTGTCATGTATGATGATTATACGTCAAATTCACCCTACAGTGAGTGGGAGAAGCCGTTTTACAGCAGTGGATTGTAACATGCCCAATAACAAGCTGAAAATGTCGTGTGCAGTCAAAACTTTTGTCAACGAAATTAACAAAAAAGTTAAAATGAAAACGGTTGTATTAATTCCAATCCCATTTTTTTTTTAAATTAATATTTAGAAATAACTGAAAAGAAAATACCATCTCATTTTTTACTTTTATTTATTTGGCTTTTTTATTTTAGGTTATTTCGGTATAACGTACCCGAGCCTGTACTTCTGGGTTATATTTACCATCGTGCACCTCACGGTGTGTTTCGTTCTCACGATGAAGATTTATTATGTCGGACGCTTCAAAATGGGTAAGACTTTTATCTTTTTTTATAATTGACTATTGTGTAGTACCTAAAATAGTTGCATAAAAAGTAATATAGAGTAGAAAATTCAAAGAGTTACGCGTACGTATGAGAATCGGAAACACGTAAAAATTTTCGTTTTTTATGTCTGATGCATATCCTCCCCCACAATGGGGGAGTCCCATGTCCAGCTATGGACTTTTAAGGTCTTTTAAAGAAAAATACTACTATTACTGTCGTAGCCTATGGACATATTCATATATATATCGCCTCAAATTTCACACGCTCGTGTAGAGTGCAGTTGGATGCAGGTGGCTCAGGACAGTGCTTTGTGGCATTCCTTGGGGAGGCCTATATTCAGCAGTGGACTTATGAAGGACTGTAATGATGATGATGATGTAGAGCCACTCGAGTCGACTCGTGTCACCGGCACCATTGAAATTATTATTCGCTATCTATCTGGTGCTGGTTAATGTTGGTTTACCACATGGTGCATGATGAGGGGAATAAGTCTAATAAAAAAATATTGAATTTAAATATATTCCGAGGACATGTGAAGTCTGCCAAGTCGCATAGAAGCACCGCTTTCCTGATCTATAACCCTGCAAGTAATGAGAGGCCTCTGCCCACTAGTTGGACGTATTAAAGCAACATTAATATCAATATGTCTTTCCGTCCGATTACAATTTGAGTGTCTTCAAAGGAAGAATAGGCATGAGTAATGAATAGAATTTTGTTACGCTAGGACAGCGCGATTTATCATCTAGGGCTTCGTCACAACTTACCACCACTGGGTTATAATTTGTAAAAAAAAAATGTTATACATATGGACAGAATGCTCGTTACCGAAACGTGCGTGGACCGCTCTAAGGACGCACGGTCGATATACCTTCGTGCCGCGCTACACAGCACGAGCTGCCCTACTCACAGTCGCCAACCTTGCTAACTGGGCCCTGGCTGCTTACGGGTAAGTTTTCAAAGTTCTTTCTGTGCCTCGGATTATAATACTTACCTAATTCTGGTCCAGAGGAGTTCACCCAGTGTTTTTTTAGTTTGAAGAGAGACAGCATAATTACAGGATTTGCGATATTCCATCTTTAGTTGGCTACGGATCGACTTCTAGATAGACAGACTCCCAGGTAGAAAAGAGGCTCTACCTCCAAGGAACTATTACTTCTTGGTAGTTTTTTTTGCTTTATTTGTTCTCAACGAAACGCTAAACTTAAACGAGGACGTTCTAAGTCGCCTCTTAGTTTACATACGCCAAATACTTTGTGTTGTGTCTAAAATGTTATTATCTCAAGACTTTAAGGAAGATTATACTTTTGAATAAAAGTGGGAATAAACACTCATAACTTAATGCTTAATACTGAGAACGCTTTTAAGATTTTTTTTACTGTTGAGGCAGACTTTTATGCCGACGCTGAACGTTGATGAAAGCGTGTGCTTATAACTATGTCATGATGTGTGATATACTGTCTGTCCAACATTATCGTAAAATTTACGTTGTTAAACAATCGGACCAAATGATGGCGTTATTTACGAGTATATAAACTTGTATTATTGGCGACCAAGAAAATAAAATTTCAAATTTACATAACAAATAGTCTTTGATTTTAAGCGTTTTTACATATTTTTTTCTGAAAAACTCTACTAAATAAAATGCTTATTGTTGAAGCGACTATTCCTACATTCAAATGTATTTTCCCACTCACGTTAATGTGATTTCATCCTTACCATCAGGTAAACTTCGCTTTTTCGTATGACTGGTGACAAGAACCGGAGAGCCTTTTTTGGCAACAAGGCATTCCATCTAGTCCTTAGGCCTCGCATCTGCCTTTTATTCTTAATTGAGGGTGAGTAGGTGTTTACGGGCCACATTATACACTCACCATCAGATGGGTTATGTCTGTTGTTGAAATCCATTAGTGAGGCCATGCGATGCGTCATAAAAACACCGAGACATGCCACACGTTACAAGCTCGCGATACGTACATACGCGATACGGACCCTTGTCCGTATCGCTAACGCGTGTGTACTTATCGCGTGCGTGGTTAACGTATACGTAAACGTCTGTTCGTAGTACGCGGCCTTGCGTTGCGTGCGACACGTGCGTCGGCGTGCGGCAATCAATGAGACGAAATCATAGCGGTGCGAGAGGCAACGCCCGTCTGGCTTCAATCTAACTTATATAAAAGTGTTTGTTCACGCTAAATGTAATTTTTTTTTATAGGAGAGGGGCCAAACGAGCATGCGGCTCACCTGATGGTAAGTGACTACCGCCGCCCATGAACAACTGCAACACCAGGAGAACCAGGGGAATTGCAGATACGTTGCCGGCCTTTTAAAAAGGAGTAGGCTCTTTTCTTGAAGGTCCCTAAGTCGTATCGGTCCGGAAAAATCGCTGGTGGTAATCGATTCCACAAGGAAGTTGTGCGAGGAAGAAAACATATTCTAAATCGCACAGTAGTGGACCGCCAATCATCCAGATGGTGTGGATGGCATCGGGAATTCTGCCGCGATGTGCGTTCGTGAAATTTAGCGGCTGGGATTAATCCGAACAATTCCTCAGAGCACTCCCCGTGGTAAATGCGAAAGAAAATGCAAAGGGATGCAACATCTCTTCGCAGCGCCAATAAATCGAGCCGATCGGAAAGGACTCGGTCGTCGACGATTCGAGTCGCACTGCGCTGGATGCGGTCAAGTGGAAGGAGCTGGCACTGGGGAGCCCCAGCCCAGAGATGGAAACAGTATTCCATGTGAGGCCGAACCTGCGCCTTGTAAAGTTGCAGGCGTTGTGGCGGTATGAAATACTATCCCGCTCTGCTGAGCACGCCAAGCTTTTTAGAGGCCAATTTGGCCTTCTCTTCCAAGTGACCACGAAACTGCTCGTCACTCGATATGTCGACGCCGAGGATTCCGATACTGGCTGAGGCAACAAGGGGAGTGCCTTGAAACTGAGGAGATACGACAAAGGGGTTCTTTTTAGCGGTAAACGCGCAAACTTGTGTCTTCTGAGGATTAAACTGGACTAGATTTAGTCGCCCCAATCCGAGACTTTGTTCAGCAAAGACTCGACTTCATACCAAGTTTGTTCCGGTACTCGGCGACGTTTACCGAGAAATATTCGCGGCCGGTGTATAGAGCATCACCAGTGCTGTCATCCACATAGCAATGAATGCTACCGGTTTGCAACATATCATTGATATGGAAGAAACAGCGTTGGTGATAGCACGCAGCCTTGTGGAACACCAGCGTTAATAGGCTGTAGTCGGAGCATACCGTCTACAACGACCTTGATGCTCCGATCTGCAAGAAAGCTGGTGATCCAATTGCACAATTTCTCGGAAGCCCATAGGAAGGGCTTCGAAGCGCTTTGTGCCAACCCGATCGAAAGCCTTCGCAATGTCCAAACTAACGGCCAGTGCCTCCCTTTGAACTCTACTGTCTCCGCCCATCTATGATTCAGGTAGAAGAAGATCACCAGCTGATCGACCCCGACGAAAACCGTATTGGCGGTCACTAATCAGCTGGTGATCCTCAAGGTACCGCATGAGCTGGCAGTTTATAACGGACTCCATTATTTTGGAGAACAAGGGGGTGATGGCGATAGGCCTGTAGTTGGACGGGTCTGAGCGGTCGCCTTTTTTAGGGATCAGTTGGACAAAAGCTGTCTTCCATGATTTCGGCACTACGCCTAGGGAGTAGGAGTACCGGAAAAGACGCGTTAGAACCGGTGCCAACTCCGGGCACACGTACTCAGCACAATTGGGGTTCCTTCAGGCCCTCGACTTGTGGATGTCCAGAGAGAGTGCTTTGCGAGAGCGCTGAGAACCATATCCGGCATGGAGCACTCACACCGCGGGATGGTCGGCGGTGTGTTCCCCGTCATCAGAGTCGAGTTGGACGCAAAAAGGGAGCCTAGAAGGTCGGCTTTCTCTTTTGCAGCGTGGGCCAGTGAGTCGTCCTCTCTGTGCAGGGATGGTAGTGATAGTTTACAGAAATTCCCTTGGACAGCCTTGGCGAGAGACCAGAATGGACGGGTTCCCGAAGGAAAGCGAACTAGTTTGTCGCCAATTCTGCCTATGTGCTCTGACTTTGCCTAATAACTCTTTGAAGGACCTGGAGGCGAGTTATACTTCTTTTAAACATGCTGGTGTTACATCCCTAGCCGCCGAAGCCTCAGCCCAGGCCTGATAACACTCCTGCTTACTGCGTAATGCAGTCAAATAAAATAAGTGCAGTTACAGGAGCGACCAAACCAAGGTTGAGATCTGCCTCCGATGGGTACCACATATGATGGAATAAATAGTTCCATTCCCTGTAACATCACATCAGTGACAGAGTCAGCAACAGCGCTGGGATCATCCGGCGAGCAAACCCGCCCCCATGGGTAGGATGCAAAGAAAGACCGCTTCGTCCCAGTCCGCCGACCTGTAATGCCAAACACGGCGACAACCTGCAGAACGCAACCGCGAGGGAGCGTGGTGGCACCACTCCGGATCAAATAATGGTCCGAAGAGCCGAGAGGGCATCGACGAAAACCTGATCTCCGTCCGGATGAGAGGTCAGCAGAAGGTCCAACAGGGAAGGTGTATGATCCTTCACATCTGGAATCCGCGTAGGCGAAGTAACCAGTTGTGTCAGACCATATGCCAAGGCAAAGTCATAAACAGATCTCCCCACGCGATTGGTTAAACGTGAACCGAGCCATTCGGCGTGGTGGGCGTTAAAATCGCCAAGGATCACGTTCTCTGCGGATGGGACCTGTTGTAGCAAGGAATCTGTAGCCATTTGGATCTCTGCGGATGGGACCTATTGTAGCAAGGAATCTGTAGCCATTTGGACGTGGTCGATGAGTCGGTCTGTTTCGGCATTACCGCTATGGGACCTATAGAGGCACCCGTAGACGCGCGGATGGTCGTCGTTATCTACGCGTAACCAAAGGATGGACAGGTCCGAACCTTCAAGACTGCCGAGGCGTCGAGAACAGATGTCCTCTCTGACGTATACGCAAACTCCAGCCCGAGGCACAAAGGAATGTTCCAATTTGTACCCCGGGTAGGAGAGATACGAAGTATCAGCCGGGAAGGACACCTGCGTCTCGGTCAGAAGAGCAGGCCCTTCGCCGTCTCGAGATGGTGATGGACGGCGTTTGGGTTCGAGTGAAGTCCTGATGTAGCAGAAATTCACGGATAGCGTGGCGGGGGTCGCCTTCTTGTTGCTCAGTTTGCCCCGAGCAATTATTGTTTTGAGCGGAATTTTGCCCCCCCCCCAGAATACGCGGGGCAGCCTGAGCACCCACGCTCAGGAGTGGAGTAGCATGGTCGTGGATGCTCAGCGAGGGATTCTCCAGGGGTGCTGGTACCCTCCTGGGGTAGTCTATGATTTAATTCCGCTACCATGTTGATGGGGGATTGGCCCGGTCACCTGCACTCACCAGTCGAAACGCAAAGCAGGCTTCCACTTCACGCCGGTATTCTGTGAGGTCGTGGTACTAACTCCAGCTGGCCGGCCCGTATGCAACAGCAAAAGCTGCTGCGTGGCTCTACCACCGTTAAAAAAAAATATAGTCCTAATATTTATAATATTGGGAAGATTCGTAGATCTATCTAAAGATATAATTTCAGAATGTACGAACACAACAAGGACTTCGCACGGCATTTGCTCGCGATACTTATGGGCAACGCAATCTTATACATGCTGAGTTACGTATTGATGAAGTTGGTCCATCGCGAGTCCATTCCCATATACGTGTGGATCCAGCTCGCGTTGGCGCACGCTTCCTGGATAATTGCGCTGTTTCTGTTCCTCGACGCTCGCACCAAGTGGTCGGTAAGTTTGCTCCAACGTGTCATTTACAATATTATGCGTGCAGGATAAGATCGCATTTGCTGATAACATCACCCTCTGTAATTTTTGTGTTACCAGTAATAAAAAACATTTAAAACGTTTTTTTGTGTTTAGTGAAGTGACAAACGAAGTTACAGTCCACCTGTTGAAAAGGAACTCTGCATTCCAGCGACATCTGCAGCACACTTTAAACAAAGAGGGCTATTGATGCGTTGTCATCTCAGGAATAGGTAAGAGATACCTAACCAGACAGATTTCTAGACAGAAAAGGAGTCCTAACTCCTAGTAATGCTTTTTGTTCCATAACCCCCATAAACAAGCAGCAGTACATAGTGAATGCACATGCTGTGTTCAGGTATGGAGGGTATGAAGAATGGAGAGCCAGTATAATTACAGCCATAGTCATTCCACCTTAGTCTATCAGTGACAACGCATCTGTAGCATACTTTTTTGTAATTTGATTGCAGGTGTCCATTAGCTGCAGAGTTCCTTTTACCATTTGCTCGTTTGACGCTTTTATTTTATATGAAAATCCCTTTTCTTCTTCATCAGCCCGAGAAAGACCTCTGGGAAAAGGTGCATGAGGACATATAGGGCTTTATAGTTTTAATTTTCCGCTTGGCAGGTAGATTGGCGTTTGCAAATCGCTGTTCTCGCACCTTTGACGCTGGTTTCCATCCCGGTCTGGATATTTTACGTCTGGCAAAGATGTTTATGCTGCCCTTAATGGGAGACCATGAGAATATTCCTGGCATATCCTTCACCTTTACGACACCCGTGACGAAAAATGTGATCAAACGCCGTCACTATAACCTTAGCATTGTGTTATAAATCATATTTCTTTAGGAAACTCCGGCTCAGTCCCGCCAGCATAACGCTGCGTGCACTGCGCTTAGTCTCTTAGACACACACGATTTATGGCATCTGGCCTCAGCTACCGCCTTGTACCTAACCTTCAACGCACTTCTAGCGATAGACGATACATTGGTCAATACGCCCAGGCATCTTATACCGGTGTTTTAAGGACAATATGTGTTTGATACTCAATTTAAAGTGATAGACTCCTTCAAGCTTATTATGACAATACCAATTTCTTTTAGTTTTTATTTATATAGTATTTGAGCCGTATTAGCTCAGAAGCCAAGCATTCGCCGTAAATGTCATAGTACGCGAGTTACCCGGATATCGAATCCGCTGGCACCAATGAAATTGTTAATTGCAATTTTAAGTGCCGATTTACCACGTAATCGGCATTGAAAGAATCATCGTGAGGAAACCGGCATGTCTGATAATTAAAAGAAATATTTTGAAGACATGTGACGTTTGCCACGCATTGGAGCAGCGCTGCGGACATTTCCTTGTCCCAAAACCCTCTCAGAAGTGAGAGGCCTATGCGCAGTGGTGGGACTGGGAAACATATATACTGTAATTTTACTTTTTTACTTTTCGTTAACTCTTGTATATTATTTAAGATAATGTAACCAAAAATATAATTAATTGAATTTTACGAACCCTAGTAACTTATTTACATCAACGTAATAAACAAACTGTTTGCGTTTTTTTCATTTGCTGTTACTATTTTGAAAGAAATATATTAATTTTACTGCAATTAATATTATATTTATTGTTATTGAAAATATGACTGAATGATCTTTATAATATTCTTAGAGCATACATGGTGTTCTAATCCGCTTACCAAGCGTGGCAACTATGGAAAATATTACCCACTAGCTGATACCCGCGACTTCGTCGGCGTTGCTTGATATATTAACAAAGTTTTCGATCTTCTCCGCGGCAAGAAAACACACATTACTGAACACGTGCTGTAAAAATCGTTGTTTCTTAAAACTTTAATAACTTTATAATAAATGAAGATATCGCAATATTTTTTTTTAGATAAGGGCCAAGTGTCTAAGGAATAAATCTTAAAAAACCTAATTGAAATCTATCCAGTGGTTTTTCCGTGATGCGCGCACAACTGCAAACCTCTATCATTTTATTTATATAGATAAGAGGCAATCTATGAGGGAGGACCTATGTTCAGCAGTGGACTCTTAATAGGCTGTAATGTAATTGTTATTTAACACCTGTTTTAAGTCTCTTTTACAAACCTTTATTTATGTATAAAATACAAATAACTTTAGGTACTAAAATGACTCCATTTACCGAATGGTTTAATTATTTATTGTAAAATCCAAACAAAACCTATTTTACTTGGATAAGTGAATGACGTCACCGTATGCCTAGAACTGGGTTATTCTATCCAAGTTTCTAGGTCGCGGCGATACTTAAGAATGACATTTAAACTACGGAAATATACGGTATTTTGATAACAGGTGCGAATATTATAAACAGATGAGTAAAACTAATGTATTTTTTTTAAATTTTAGATAAAAATATCACTCAATTTTTATTAGCTTGTTTTGTTATACTAGATTTACTTTACTTTATAATACTGCTTCGTCCGCGTAAAACTTAAAGAAATAAAGCTGAAATTCTGTAATAGTTTTGTCTAATTTTTTTTTAGTTTTAAAAAGATTATTCATGAAATGTAACATGCAAATAATCTCCTGAGAATAGTTTACTAGACAGACAGACACTTAGTTTTTCTTTGTATGTATAGAGATATAGACATAGATATAACGTAAGTATACACTATATATATACTTACGTAGTATACTTACGTATTATATGTATTATATAGGTAGCTCAGATGGTTAGCGCTCGCTGTAAGTTTCACAGTACGCGAGCAACCCTGGTTCGATCCCCGCCGGCACCAATGAAATTGTTAATTGCAATTTTAAGTGCTGAGTTGAACACGCATTGGGGCAGCGCGGCGGACATTTCCTTGCCCTAAAACCCTCTCAGAAATGAGAGGAGGCCTGGGCCCAGCAGTGGGACGTATATAGGCTGTAACTTTACTTTTACTTTTACACTAAATCTATGGGTATAGAAGATTGCTATTGCCCAATATTTTGACATATTATATAAAAAAAAAAATATTGCAGTATTAACCAGGTTAATTATTTATTTTATAATTTTTCTCCGTTATGTTTGAGTCTTAAAAATATAATTCCAGAAGGAAATTAAAGAGGACCGACAGTATACCGAAAATTGATTATCTTATTCGCAGTGGTAACAATTTAAACAAATCTAGAAAAATTACTTGTGTATAATTGGTAATATAGAGAATTCTATAGAAATCTTTTATCATGAAATGATCAACCGCGTGACGAAATGGTTAGTACATCTGTCCATCCGTCTACTGAGCCGAGGTTCGAATCCTACTAACCACCCGAGTTTTTTTAACGTAATTTGATTTCTTGACTATTTTTTTTACATTTTTTGACTATTTGAGACGATCTCAAAATATATGATATAAGTTTTATTGTTTAGCGTCAAGGGCAATGTTATGATTTGAATCGTATTACTAAATACGATTCAAATCATAACATTGCCCTTGACTACTTACTAAAGTAGATTTTTATCAATTCACGCTATTAGTGTTGGTTAAAAAAAATTTTTAAATGAAAATTAAATACTTAATTCTTGTTAACAATTTCATAATTTTTGAAATTTCCCATTTCACTATTTAAATTAAATTTTATAAATTGATTCAAGCAAACATTAATTTAATATGTAGTTTTTAGTTTTATAATGAAATGTATGTAATTAATAAAATTTTAAACATAATTTATATATGACTGCTTGTTTTATTTTCCTTGATGTGATAATATTTGATTATCCACATGAAATTCTGTTTGATATCGATCATTATAACGACTTTCGAATACATTCTTCAGCCTTCTACCCGACTGCCCTAGATGGAGGGTAATGTTTTTCAAGTGTATGTATGTACTTATGTCTATTTGTTTGCCCGGCTTCTTGGCCTAAAGAGTTTCATGGAATTTAACACAATATGGATTGTCGTTATTTTCGTTTTCTTAGTTGTGGAAGTGACATCGTTCATTTCAACCTTGTTTAATTTGTAGTATGCCGTCCACTGTTTGGTAAGAACATCAGACTTATTAAAGTAACTCCTATTATAAAAACGTTAATACTAGGATTTTTCGTGGAAGTTTTTTACATACATAAATTGCACATGAACAAACATCCCGAACAATTAAATCCAGACCATACAAACACTTCTTCGGTGCAGGATTTGAACC
>JAGSMP010003461.1:0-31228 GCA_029286625.1 Parnassius orleans | reverse complement strand
AAAGTAACTCCTATTATAAAACGTTAATACTAGGATTTTTCGTGAAAGTTTTTACATACATAAATTGCACATGAACAAACATCCCGAACAATTAAATCCAGACCATACAAACACTTCTTCGGTGCAGGATTTGAACCAGCGGTCCGCTGTTTACGTATAAATGTATGCTATAAATTACTAAAAGTACACAGAATGTACATGGAACGAGCCTCCATGAATTACTAATTGAACCCCTATCTTGGTCCCGTGCACAAGCAATGGCAATAAGCGAATTTCTTAATGGTAGTTTGGCTAGACTCTCAACAACAAAGGTAGTTTTAGGCGAATTTCCATTGAATTATTAATACGTTGAGAATGTTTGTACATTTGTAGTTGATGTTTGCGTACAATTTTCTCTTTAAAATTACCGAATCCCAGGGTGGATAAAAATTTAAGACTATAAAAAAAGTTATACTTAGGTAAAAAAAGTATATAAATTTAAGATTAACGGTAAAATAATTCTAACACTATTTTTTTATGTACGCGGTGCAGTGGCAGCGTATATTAATCCACTACGCCATATCATATCTCGTAAAAAACTCAAAATAATAAATAACTGCGATTGCCAACCTGCCTGGCAAGTGTGGCCGCTATGGCAATTCCTCCTTATGAGCCAATCTTTGGTGATGGACTGTTGATGGGTTGTAATGAATGAATGAATGTTCTTATTCAAGGTAGGCATTAAAGTTTTCCCACGGCGGAGCACAGAGCTTTTCTAATTTTGGGTGAGTTTCTTATGACGCAATTTGTCCACATGTCCTCGAAATATTTTTATTCCACAAAAATCCAGGTTTCCTCACGCTGTTTTCCTTTACCGCCGAGAACATGGTAAATCAGTACTTAAAATTACAATTTACAATCTATTTGGTTCCGGTGGGCGTTTAACCCCTAGGCTCTTTGTTAAGAGGAACCATTTATTGTTATCGTTACAGCCTGTCAAAAGTCCACTGGCTTATCCCATCGTCTCATAAGGAAAATATTTGCTATAGTTGCCACGTTTGGCAGGCGGGTAGGCAATCGTATTTTCTTATTATTTAGATGTCGTCTGTTACGACACCTGCGGGAAGATATGGGGTAGTGGATATTCTTGCACCGCCACAATTGCTGTGCGTAACGGAACAATTTAAATTAGGATATTTAGTGTATTATTCTTAGCTAATCTACTTCAAAGTGTTTGCTTGAAGATCTAGTAGGTAAGTAAGAATACATGTGTTGAAATGATCATTCTGAAATAATATCTTTTGTATGTAAAAATTGGATTTTAGTGCGATTTAAAGTTTAATAGATACATTTAATACATTTTTTTAGGTACTTAAATAGTTACATATAATTTGATACTTTATTTAAATTAAATATTTAATTGGGTCAATTGGGGCAAGTGCGGCTATCTATGATTTGAAGTTGACAAGTGTGAGTTTTTATAATACGTTTATAGCTTGCAAAATACAGTAAGATTACCAACTTGAATATTTAACCCCAAATCAATATGTATGGTTTGGGAAAATGCATCTTATGTATGAGAAAATTAATATTATAAGCTGAAGGATACAGCCTCTTATATACGAGTATCAAGGATTATATCGAAATACAATTTTTGCCGTTCTTTTTTCTTCTTTCTCTTCTTATATTCCACTTAAGATTCTTCTCGGTAATTTAAGTCTGTAAATCTGTATCTTACTGTATTTTGTCATTATGTTTGTGTGTTTAAGTAACAGTTTATTGAATTAATAAAAAAATACGTAGGTATGTTACGACCTACCACTACCAGCAAAGTTAGCCTTATAATATTTTCACTTATTTCATTGTTCACTTGTTATAATAACTGATACAGTGTGACCATCAAGTGGAATGTTCGCGCGAGCGCATCTCCGCTGGGCCAATGTCGACACATACAGCAAAATCGCATGTTCAAAGCCCTGTAAAGGCATCTTAAAGTCCGGGGACTGAATTGCCTATCCTCAGTTCTAAACCAGTGGTAAACAAATAGTTGATTATTTAGATTACGTTTTAATTTGTAAGTACTTAATTATCTTTATATATATCTTTATATTATAGACCACCTGACAGCCCGAAAACGCGTGACCAATTTTGATTTGTCATTGTGTGCGTTAGCTAGTGATGTATATTTTACTAAAAGGACTATCGAAAATGATTGTTAAGGAAGCGGTAAAAGATTATAAAAATTGTTTAGTGCATGAAGTTGAATAACTTCAAAATTAACTGAATTTTACCATGATAGTTCTAAAATAATTAAAAATATTCATATAACATGTTCCTGGGAATAAGCTGAACCTAGTTGCCTTTGTTGGATTTTAATTCAAATGTATAAAATCCCAGGTGACTTTACCGAAAACTCCCCAATAATCAGATCAGAATGTTGTATTTTCGAGCTATGATCTTGGAGAAAATATTTACTGTTGTGGGCAGTTTCCAGAATTTATTTTTAACATATTGTTAATATAAATAGGTAGATACTTAACTAAGTATATACCTATTTATATTTTATATATTTTATAAAATGCTTTGATGGGGAAAACGGGGACACGGAGTACATAATGGCTGCTTTATTTTTCATATAAGTATTACTCGTGATAATTACAAACATTTAATAATTAATAATTAAATAGATTATAGAAGTATATTTTAACATTCGATTTAAGTATGAATGTAAACTTAATAATTTAAGGAAGGAAACTTGTAGGAATCAGTTAAATAAGATTGCTCTGTTTAAAGGCCAATATGTTTATGAGGCTTCATCATGCTTCATGTTTATATTCTTTCATCTGTCCCTGAAAAGTATAAAGTAATAATAAACGTGTAGATTTTTGTATAAAGTAATTATAATAAACGAGTAAATTTTACGTGGTAGAGCCATGCTGCAGCTATATTAGTAGTATAGTTGTAGCACAAATGGGTCGGCTCGACCGGGAAGGACCACGCCTCACGGAATATTAGCGTAAAATAGCAGCTTAATGCTGCTGTGTTTCGTATGGTGAGTGTAGAGAACTGGAGACCCTTTTACTGGAAATGAGGCATTCCATCTTAGTCCTCACGGGTGACAACGCATCTTCATTTTGATTTGTAATTGAGGATAGATGTAGATGTCTATGGGCTGCAGCAACCACTTACCATCAGGTGGACTGTGTGCTTGTTTGTCACCTGATCCTATAAAAAAAAACTTATTATCATTTTAGCTGCATGAATTTTAAAACATAATGATCTTAACACAGTAAAGTGCACTAAGTGTCTGAGGATACAGATGCACTCTATTCTCTCAATCTCGGTATGTTAAGAAAATGGTCACTCATTCATGGACTGACCGCGGCACGTGCACTTAATTTCGCAGATCTATTGATCTGCGCAGCTATTACTTAACCACGAGTTCCTCTTCTCTACGAATAACGCTGTAGGGATAAAACACGCTATTTAAGCCCTCGCGACAATGTCGTCGGCCATCAAGCATGAATCGGGCATTGACCGTTGTGAGTATCAAATACTATGGAATTTATACTATCACGTCTCATGCGCGGTCTAGTAGCGCTTGAGGAGCATTACTAAATATCTATACCTAACTACGCTAAAAGTTTTATCGTTATGATTTGGGAATATAATCCGAAGTTCCGAAGCTCCGGTTAACCCCTTGGGAAAATAGTGATGCTATGAATATTGTTCTAGTGTGACCGTGAGGCTGTGTGGTTGGTTAAGCTACGTTATACATTTATTTTGGTTGATAAATAGATACTTAGTTGGGTTCATAATGGCTTAAAGAGGATAATCTCAAGATTTTTTTGTCTTTAATGTACTACAGTTTTATAATGTATGAAAATCTGTCTCTATATTTATCTAAAGTTTTGAAAGTTATATTTTTGAAGTCTTATTATAACAATATTTTACTTACTGGTACAAATAATGTAGAAATGACTCCTTTTAATAAAATTGTTTTTATTCTACTTTTTCTTTTATACTTCTCAAGAAAATGTTTGCTGCAAATTGTTGAGTTCTTCTTTGCATTCCAACCAACCCGTTCAATGAACCTTAACCACTTTTTCTAATTATAGAATCCGGAGGGAATCTGTTTGAAAAACGGAAAAATAAAATTACATTTTAGAACGCAAATCGAGGATTTATTTTCTTGTTGTGTAGGCAAGTCTATCGATTCATTATAAACATTCAAGATAAATATCGATATTAATTTTGATATAGTTGAGTCAATCCCTAGCGTACATGTAAAATATTTTGTATAAAAATGTATTTACCAAATTCATGCAAATTATCAACAACGTGACTTTTTTCTTTGCAAAATATCAAAATTAACAAAATAATTGAATATATCTATATTTAAAACAGTATGTAACATAAATTTTAACCAAAATAAACGCGTCATAACATTGACGATGTCTTGAGAATTTACCTGTGATATGTGAAATTATCAGGATTATTTCTATTATTAACAGCACACTTACTCACGGAACAATTAACCATTTTGGAAAAAGTTACTTACTAAAAATAACCACTATTATACTTTAAAAATTACAAAATATCTCGAGCTATTTCTTGCGTGCCGACTTGTGCCGACCTGTCATTCAAAATCGGTTACAGAGTCATGAGATTTGGTATCCTTTTCTATCTTGCATTTTTGCCATAAGGAATTTTTTCTCCCTTGCACACTATGTTGGTTCTGTAAATATCAATTCTGTCAATTGTAATTATCAACGTCATTGAAATGACAATCATAAAAATTAACAAATCATTCCTGTATTTTAATGATTAATATTTTACTAGGATTATCAATAAATTTTCGGAATAGGACACTTATCAATGAGTTGAAGAAATGCGTTCAATTTTTTTTTCAAATCTTAATTTCGTTAGTAGCCAAGGCAAGAAAAAATTAAATAAAAAACTATAGCCAATTTTTTTTTCTAATTTCACATTTGCCGGGTATTTGAATCGTTTGGAAAATGGAGAAACTCAATATTCGTGCGGTCGTTAAATATTTCTGCCTAAAAAATTTTTCTACAAAAAGTGTTTTTAAGAGCTGCAATCTACTTTGGCAGACAACGCTTCGTCTTATTCTACAGTGGTATACTGGTGCGCTGAATTTAAACGATCGGAGATCAACGTGTATCCGTTATTTAGTTGATAGTAGTTGATATATGATTGTAAGGTATTCGTTTGGGACAATTCAGTTTATTTTAACTTGCATCTTAAAATAAAAAAGGTGGCCACGCGCTGGCTTCTTCGAATGTTAACAGACGCCCAAAAGAAAGCAAGAGTTGACATATCAAAGCTAAATTTAGCAATAATTGAAGAAGATCCAGATTCTTTTTGCACTCGTTTCGTAACCGTTAATGACACGTGGGTACACCATCTTGCTCTGGAGACGAAAAACCAATAATAATAATAAATAATAAAATATTTGATGATGCCGAACTCGAACGACTACGGCGTGAGGCTATTCCCTCATCGAATGAACCAGCTATAGCTGGGGATGCGGCTCCTAAGGCCATAGACCAGCAGCCATATGTGGAAGCCGCCATGGATCTTCCCGCTTTGGTTGATTCAGGCGATGATGGAATGGTCACCCAAGAACTAGAGCGGATGAGGAGTAAATTGAAGGAGGCGATTGTGAAACGCGCTGTACGCCTCTCGAAAATCGACCGCGACTCCCACGCATAACCCTAAGCAAGCGGAATCGGGATGTCGTGACGGCCCTGAACCCATTGCTGGCATCCTTTTTGGAAACCAGCCGGGACCTTTGCGATACGGACTCAATACTCTTTGGCGCCGCTTTGGCAGTTTGCCGTATTGTTGGTGCCAAACTTCCCACGTCTGGACGTGCTACTGGGCAAAGTGCTATCCCAGACTGGAGAAGAAGGATTGAGGACCGTATCGCAAAGGCAAGAGCCCTCATCGGCAGACTGATAAGCTTCAGATCGGGCAATAATAGGCCGAGAATTGTGCGCACCGTCAGGATGACGTTTGCTGGGACAAATATCAGTTTGTCCCAGCCGGATATAACGCAAAAACTGACGGAGCGCATAGACGACCTGGCAGAGAATCGCTGCTTGGGGAAGCGGATTCGGCGATATACCGAGAGGTCGACACGGTTCACCAGAATCGTCTCTTCCAGAGTGATCAGAAGAGACTCTATGAATCATTGAGCGGCCAATGGACGTGGAACGGCTCAGCACCGAATCAGGCCGACACTATCGCATTCTGGCGCGGCCTGTGGTCAGAGCCCGTAAACCACAGCGAGGGCGCTGGACGGAAGTTGTGGCGAGTCAGTGTGCGAATGTTACGCCCATGGACCCTGTCATCATAACGCCGGATGACGGTCCGTAGGGCCCCGAACTGGAAAAGTCCGGGACTTGACGGACTGCATCACTACTGGCTGAAGGGGTTCGTGGTGTCACGCTGTGCTCGCCTGACAGTTTCAAGACGCTCTCGACCAAGAGTCACCCCGAGCCTCTTCACTACTGGGATCACTCATTTGGTTCCTAAAGACCAGGATTCCACAGACTGAGCAAATACCGCCCCATAACGTGTCTACCTACCATATACAAGACACTAACATCCATTTTGAGCGCGAGATCACCGCCACCTGAACGCAAATCAGTGATGTCGCGCGCTCAAAATGGATGTCGGGGCAGTGGTCGTGGAACCAAGGAACCACCTCATTGACGCGGTCATTGGCGAGATGGTTAAACGCAACCGTCGGAACCTCTCCGCCGCCTGGATAGACTACAAAAGGCATTCGACTCGGTGCCTCATACATGGCTTAAGAGGGTCCTCGAGCTGTACAAGGTTAACTGTACAGTTCGAGACTCCTCGGCAATGTATGGGGCAGTGAGTACGATCCTTTGTCATCTAGGCGAGCGGATGACGGCTGCGGAGAACCACATAAGGATAAGAAGGGTATCTTCCGGGGCGATTGTTTCAGTCCAATCTGGTTCTGCCTCTCTCTTAACCCTCTCAGTACCTTACTGGAGGGTTCCGGGAGGATTTCAGCTTGAAAGGTCACCACCTTTTCTATATGGATGATCTCAAATTATTCGCCTCCAGTCGCTCTCATCTTGTGGAATTGCTAAACATCAATTGTGATTTTAGCAATTCTATTAGAATGGAGCTGGGGACGGATAAGTGTGCGGTCCTCCATGTCGAAAGGAAGGGTTACTAAATCTGAGGGTATAGACTTGTCTATGCCAATCAACATAAAGACCCTATCCGAGGCAGAAACATACCGATACCTGGGTATGTCACAGAACATAGGTATCGATGAGGCGGGCATGAGGCAGTCAGTTTGTGAACAGCCTTTGTCGGGCGTTAATAAGACACATGCATATAACGGCTGGGTCATGCCTGTTCTCATGTATACATTTGGCATACTCAGGTGGACTCAGACCGAACTGAACGCTCTGGATAGAAAAGTCCGCACTATTATGACGTCCCATAGGATGCATCATCCGAGATCGTCAGTAATGAGGCTGTACTTGCCGCGGAAATATGGTGGGCGCGGCTTTTTAAGCGCGCTTACCATGCATAATCGCAAAGTGTGCAGCCTTCGTAATTACGTTATGACGAAAGCGGATGATCCATTCTATAGGGACGTTATTTTTTGTGATAAAGGACTTACCCCTCTATCCTTAGCCATTGAGCAATGGCAAGACCCGCCAGTACAGAGCATTTCCGACCGGGAGACCGTATGGAAGGAGAAGGAGCTCCACGGGAGGTTCTACAAGGCTCTACATGAGCCTTTCGTAGACACAGTTGCCTCCCTCCGCTGGCTACGTTTTGGTGACCTCTTCGGGGAAACCGAGGGTTTTGTCTGTGCAATACAGGATCAGGTTATTAAGACCAACAACTATCGGAGATATATCCTAAGGGATGGCACCGTCGTCATTTGAGCTTGTCGCCATCCCGGTGAATCACTTAGGCATGTCATCTCTGGTTGTTCGGCGCTTTCTAACTCTGAGTACTTGCATAGACACAACCTAGTAGCCAGGATTCTACACCAGGAGCTCGCTCTGAAATACGGTCTCGTGGATCGGAAATTGCCTTATTATAAGTACTTGCCGGAAGCCGTGCTCGAAAATGACCGCGCCAGGCTCTACTGGGACCGGGCCATCATCACAGACAGGACTATTCTTGCGAATAAGCCTGATATTATGCTGATGGACCGGGCACAATCAGGATATTTTGGTCGACATTACCATTCCGTATGACGAGAACCTCGTGAAAGCCGAAACAGATAAGCGAACAAAATATCTGGACCTGCCTCACGAGGTGACCGACATGTGGGGTGGACTGCCGGCCGAAATTATACCTGTAGTCGTTTCTGCGAATGGGTTAATCCCAGTCAGCCTCTCGAGTCATCTGGCGACTGGGACTCCGTGACGGACCGCTCCAAGCTCAAATGCAGAAGGCGGTGCTCCTCGATACCGCCCGCATCGTCCGCCGGTTTCTTTCCCTTTCCCCCTAACCCTCGGCCGTTTGGTCTCCCCCTGCCGAGGGCTTCCATCTGGTTGGGTTTTTATTTATTTATGTAATTCGTTATGTATTTATTTCATTTTATTGATATTTATATATGTTTATCATTTTCATTTACAATTATATATTTATACAGCCCAACCAGACGAGAAAACTATATTGATACCCCACATAATAATAATAAGGCGTAGGGAAGTGACGTCCCCATCGCCCGCTGACGTAACAGTTATGTGAAAAAACTGCTACGTCGGCGCAGTCAGTCAGCACCTTGCCAAGAGGTGTAAGCGCCGTGCCTCGGCAAAATTGAAGGTGCTAAGGCCCGCTTGTGCATATGGCTCCAACATGAAATTGTTGAGGTGCGTTTTTCTGGTACCAAGCTATTTTATAGCGTGTTTAATAATCTTAACACTTACAATTGACTATTTTCCTACGTTTGAAAGCCTTTTAGACAAATATATTCCAATACCAGCGTAAAATAGCAGCTTAATACTGCTGTGTTTCGTATGGTGAGTGTAGAGAACCGGAGACCCTTTTTACTGGAAAAGAGGCATTCCATCTTAGTCCTCAAGGCTGACAACGCATCTGCATTTTGATTCGCAAACGAGGATAAATGTAGATGTCTATGGGCCACAGTAACCACTAACCATCAGGTGGACTGTGTGCTCGTTTGTCACCCTAATTCTATAAAAAAAAATCCATTGTATCAGAACTATATTATCATGGGTGATTAAGAAAAACATATGTCGTCTAAAGAGTGACTCCCGCTATTTTTGATTGAAATCTATAGTTAACAAAATTATTTCAAAATTGAAGTAACATCAACGCTATTCAAGTGCAAAGTGAAATTTGAAAATACATATTATGACGCACTGGCCCCGACTGACCTTATTAGTGTCGCGTTTGGTTCAGATTTAATCATTTCGTGTTTTGTATGGAAAAATAATGTTTTTTTTTATTTTACTTGCCTTAACGGCAACATACATACACAAACGTTTTTTCTACATATCTATAGCGCAGTACCTTCTGAGCGATTATATTATAAGTTTCATTCATTATTTAAGATAAATACTAAATAAATATATAACGACTTTCGATGTTAACGTATTAATTGTAATAATAATATATGTAGGTTACATTTCAGTATCACATAATATGCAGTATATTAGGTAGATTAGGCATTTTAACAATAAAGTATTAAAATATAAAGTAGATATAGGTACTTGTTATGACAGTAGTTTAAAGTTTAGCGTGTAGGATGAAAATAAATATATTTAAAAAAGTCGATGTGATATACTGAGTAGTTCTGTAATTATAGTTAAAGATGTTCTAAAATTTTGCTTGTACATATGTATGTTTACTGTGCATTGTATATTTTTGCTACACTTTTATGATATTTCATCAAAATATTCGAAATGTTTAACGAGTAATAAATTTTATTATATATACGATAACATTATTTTCTGATGACAAAACTTATGCTTGTTAAATTTTATTTTAAACTAACTGTTCCCCGCGACTTCCCCCGCGTGGAATTCATTACGATTAATTTTCATGGGTATTAATTTTTTGCGCGGAACCCTAATTTTTTTTCTAAAAGAAAAGCCTTAGTTACTCCTAATAACATCAGCAATCTGCCGGTGAAAGTCCCGTCAAAATCAATTCAGCCATTTCGAAGATTAGCCGGAACAAACAGACAGACAGACAGACAGATAGACAGAAACATAAAAATATTTAAAAAAATTGTTATAAGTACCGTATATACTTTCATATGAATTTAGTAAAAAGCTGTTATTTTGACATTACAAACAGACACTGCAATTTTATTTATTTGTATTTTAAATACGTCAAAAATTACATTAATATTACAAAAATAAGCACTGCGATGAAAATGTTAAACGATTAATTATTTGTTAATTAAACAATTTCCTTTGATACAGCCGAACGATTTTAAGCTAACTTTCAAATTTTCCTCATGGCAAACTCTCAAAATATAAAATATTTAGTACGTTTTCACACCATCATTGCTAACATTGCGCACAAAGCGAAATGAGATGTTTTGGCTGTATCTTCAATGGCATTCGTTATAATATCTGATTTGATGTGAAGTTCAACTGTGTTTGTGTAGCAGCCCGATTCAATTAGCCAGTTGATTAGATGGCTAGCCTATAATTTAAGCACTGGTGATATACTAAATCCCTTGTCTAGACGAATTACAATGAAACTTAAAACATTTAATATGGGCTTACCGATAGTCAGACTTTTTATACCAAAAATGAAAAAATAAATTAAATTTTTCTGCCATTGTGGCGAAAGAGTTGTGTTACGAGATTCAGCAAAGTAGAACACGGATTTATATTAGATAGGTACCACCATTTTTTGATTCCATAAAACTGATTTTTGAAATATTATTATAATAATGATTTCTTATATTTGCGCGACTAAAACACTTTATTCGTGGTAGAGCCACGCTACAGCTATATTGTGGTTATAGCACGAATGGTCGGCTCGAATGGGGAAGGACCACGCTCTCACAGAATATCAGCGTAAAATAGCAGTTTAATGCTGCTCTGTTTCGTATGGTGAGTGTAGAGAATCGGAGATCCTCTTTAGTGGAAATGAGGCATTCATAGGCAGGCCGCAGAATCCACTTACAATCAGGTGGACTGTTTGCTCGTTTGTCAACCTAATTTCATTTTATAAAAAACTAAATAAAGCTATTTTACGGATTTTATAGTCGTTATTTTTAACTTTTATTAAATTTCGACGTTTCAAGTGCTTATTGTGAGCAGCTCTGCCTACAGTTATGCGTTGGTTCAGATATATTAGATATTCAATTATGTGCCAGAGTGTAACTGAAGGGCTAGCCGTCTAATAAGCCGGCTAATTGCTTATTAGACGGCTATCTAGCTGCGACACATACATCACAACAAAACTTTTAAAAACTATTAACTTGGCAGTCATTGTCTTTTCGATTATTAATATTAGTAAAAAAACTTATTTGAAATACAATACTTGACAGCACTACTACCTACCTAACCTATAAATTTATTATGTATAATATAAATACTATTACTCGTGAAATAAAGTAAAAGCCATTCGTTTCGAGGCATTTTAACATACATTTATATGTAAACATTTACTAAAACTTTGCACATGTCTTCGTTAACATTGTTTCATGGCAAATTTAAGAGCACTTGAACTTTTTTGGCTATTTACTTTCTCAATTAGAGTTACCCGCCAATTTTATTTGTCGCGTCTTTTCCCGCCAATTTTGTTTGTCGTGTTATACTTTGTATTATAAACGATGATACGAAGTGATAAGAAGTTCTTATAAGATGATTCAACATATTTTAAAGGGTGAACTTGGAGCCTTTAAGCTTATTGGCGATTAAAATGTGGGATGTAAAAATACAGGCCAAAATCAATATCCATTTTTTTTTAAATTTATTTCCACACAAAAATATAAAACTCCAATAAATTTTGCCCATCCGAACCAAAAGCAAACGAAAGAAACGCCATTAAATCTCAAAGAAGTAAAATCAGCTAAAAGTATATACGATACTAGTTTATAATTACAACACAAACACATCCACACAAAAATTTACAAAAAAATCAGAAAAATTAAAACCTTTTAAGTAGACGATTAAAAACGGTTCGTTATTATTTTATATTAATATTCTTTGTAAACGGAAATTCACCCAAATAAATATGGAAAATCGAAATTTTTATTCTGTGTCTTTTGCATCACCATAATAATGTCGGCATAATTCAAAACTCCTATGAAGTCAGTGCTGTGCAAGACAAAAATATCTAAAAAAAAGAATATTATATTAGAACTATCTCAAGAAAATATAGTTTGATTAATTTTCATTAGATCTATTCGGAATTAAGGTACAAACTCTTATAGGTAATATTCCGCCCGCCAGAATTCGCTGTGGTCGCAGTTGGGAGTGAAATGAACTTATTTGTCACACAGATGGCCACACAGTCTTATTGTCATTGAAAGTTGCGTTTTAAATAAAAGTTTTTCGGTCTAGTGTATTATATACGCAAAACAATGCCTCAATGGTGTGCTCTTCAATTTTTTATACATATTGAGTTTTTTTAAATTCTTTTAATTTTAGAAATATCCGTAGTTTGGTTTATCCATTTCCAATATAATTAATACAAAATATAATTGTTAAATCAGCCATCTTTACTTTTCTAACAATTTAACTTCTAATCACAAGGCGGGGCCTTGAGATCTGTAAAATATTTCACCTCATTCCAAAGCGGCGTTGACCTGGTGGCAAAAAGTTTTGGAAGCCTTCTGCGAGCGCTCAGCTTAGCCTAAGCCAAGGTTTTTAATATGATAACTCTTTGTAGTCTTAATTTTATTTTTATTTTGTTAATATTAAATAATAGTAGAAGACTAAGCGCACTTACGTACCTGTATTATAAATAAATAAATTATAGATTTATCTCACAGAAGATAGACGTATCTTATAACATATCGTATGACACTATCCTTACTATTAACAACATACTAATTTTACAAAATAAATATTAATTTTAATTACTCACATTCTACCGTGGAGCGACGACCCCATATCGTCTCGTGGGTGTCGTAAGAGGCGATATAGAAACAAACCAGGAGATCAGCAGCAGCGTACTTGTAATAACAGCTGGACAATAAAAAAGCTATTGCCAACCCGCATGTTAAGCGTGGCAACCATGGCAAATATTCAATTATGTGGCAATCTATGGGAGGCCTATGTTCAGCAATGGACTTTGATAGACTGTTGCTATTGACAAACATTAAAATATAAAATATTTATTATTAAAATAAAACCAAAAGTTTAAAACTTAAATTATCACTTAAATATTTCGTCCCAAATTCAACGAAACGAAACTGTTTGTTTGTCTGTCTGTCTGTCTGTCACAGAGATTTTTCTCTGAGAATATTTCACGTAGATTTTTAAAATTGGGCATACTTATAAAATGCGCTTACCCAAATACAAATCCATCCATCACAGCCTATACTAGTCCACTGCTGAACATAGGCCTCCCCCATAGATTGCCCCATAGAGGGATTCCACCATAGTTGCCTCGCTTGGCAGGCGGGTTGGCAACCGCAGTTTTTTTAATAATTTCGAGTTGTTATTAGGAAGATGCTGCTGCCCATCTCCTCTTTCAGTTTCCCTCTGTCGTCTCTTATGACACCAACGGGATGATATGGCGTAGTGCTTACACTGCCACTACACTACACTTCAAATAGAAATAATGGGTTAAAACAGAATTTTCGACTAAAGTTTATTTCGCGGATAAATACAAAGTAAAAAAATTTTTTTGAGGTCATCGTGATCATTCATTCATCATTTTTGTGTTTAAATTAGTAAACTTTTTTGAAGATTGCTCTCGTTCTCTTTATTTTGCATAGTGGCTTTTTCTGTAATCGATGGTAAATTTAGTTAAAATTTGTACATGTAGATACTAATTGTAAACGCAAGGCGAGCGTAATGGTGCATTAGTGTAATAACTAACATTGCATAGACGCATAGCTACTGATAGTTGAAAAGTTCTCGAGATGTGCTCTAAGTATGTACGTGTTGATGTTAAAGAATTAAAAACATTATAAAATATTTAAAAAAAACTCTTGATGTTGTGAATAAAATTAGCTTTTATCCTTCTCATGCAAATACATATTATATATTTAAAATAAATGTTAATAAACTTTCCTGTGCATACGTTACGTGGGAACACAGGCTTGTACAATGAAATTTATCCATATTTCATATATCGTTAAAAATCTTATCAAAATACGTCCAGTGTAAGTCAAATACTTTGTATGGCTCAATAGGTATAAATGTATGCTATAAATTACTAAAAGTACACAGAATGTACATGGAACGAGCCTCCACGAATTACTAATGGCGTCCCTATCTTCCTCCGGTGCACAAGCAATGGCAATAAGCGAATTTCTTAATAGTAGTTAGGCTAGACTCTCAACAACAAAGGTAATTTTGGGCGAATTCCCATTGTTTTATTAATATGTTAAGATTTTTTTTACTGTGAGCAACTTTCTCTTTAAACTTACCGGATGCCAGGGTGGATAAAAATGTAAGACTTTAAAAAAAAGTTATATGTAGTTAAAAAAGTATATTTAGTTTAAAAAAGTATTTAAGATTAACGGTAAAGTAATTCAAACACTATTTTTTATGTACGCGGTGCAGTGGCAGCGTATATTAATCCACTACTCCATATCGTAAAAGAAGACAGGAAAATTAAACACGAGATGGGCAGCAGCTTTTTTCTGGTAACAAACTCAAAATAATAAAAACTCAACCTGCCTGGCAAGTGTGGCGCTACAGCAATTTCTCCTATGAGCCAATCTTTGGCGATGGACTTTTCATAGGTTGTAATGAATGAATGAATGTTCTTATTCAAGCTAGGTATTAATGTTTTCCCACGGCGGAGCACAGAGCTTTTCTCATTTTTGGGAGGGTTTCTTATGACGCAATTTGTCCACATGTCCTCGAAATATTTTTATTCCACAAAAATCCAGGTATCCTCACGCTGTTTTCCTTTACCGCCGAGAACATGGTAAATCAGCAATTAAAATTATCACCACTGGCTTATCCCATCGTCTCATAAGGAAATTATTGCTATAGTTGCCACGCTTGGCAGGCGGGTTGGCAATCATAGTTTCTTATTATTTAGATGTCGTCTGTTACGACACCTGCGGGAAGATATGGGGTAGTGGATATTCTTGCACCGCCACCATTGCTGTGCGTAACGGATCAATTTAAATTAGGATATTTAGTGTATTATTCTTAGCTAATCTACTTCAAAGTGTTTGTTTGAAGATCTAGTAGGTAAGAATACATGTGTTGAAATAATCATTCTGAAATAATATCTCTTGTATGTAGAAATTGGATTTTAGTGCGAGTTAAAGTTTAATAGGTACATTGAATACATTTTTTTAGATACTTAAATATTTAGGTTTATATTGTTACTTTATTTAAATTAAATATTTAATTGGCTCAATTGGGGCAAGTGCGGCTATCTATGATTTGAAGTTGATAAATGTGATTTTTTATAATACGTTTATAACTTGTAAAATACGTTAAGATTAACAACTTGAAACACGTAACCCCAAATCAATATGTGTGGTTTGGGAAAGTGCATCTTATGTATGAGAAAATTAATATTATAAGCTGAAGGATACAGCCTCTTATATACGAGTATCAAGGATTATATCGAAATACAATTTTTACCGTTCTTTTTTCTTTCTTCTTATATTCCACTTAAGATTCTTCTAGGTAATTTAAGCCTGTAAATCTGTATCTTACTGTATTTTGTCATTATGTTTGTGTGTTTAAGTAACAGTTTGTTGAATAAATAACAATAAAAAATACGTAGGTATGTTACGACCTACCACTACCAGCAAAAGTTAGCCTTATAATATTTTCACTTATTTCATTGTTCACTTGTTATAATAACTGATACAGTGTGACCATCAAGTGGAATGTTCGCGCGAGCGCATCTCCGCTGGGCCAATGTCGACACATACAACAAAATAGCATGTTCAAAGCCCTGTAAAGGCATCTAAAAGTCCGGGGACTGAATTGCCTATCCCCAGTTCTATGCGAGTGGTAATGAAATAGTTGATTATTTAGATTACATTTAGTTTGTAGGTACTTAATTATCTTACAATTTCTTACTCTCATCGTTTACATAATAGATGCCACTGACCACTCAATACTTAAATGCCTAATTGATGCTTTGAGATTATTTACGAATTATTCATTTGAAATGTTTGACACATTTCACACTGTCAAATATCAACTCGCATAAGTGTATATAAATTCTGTGAATATCAATTCTGTCAATTGTAATTATCAACGTCATTGAAATGACAATCATAAAATTAACAAATCATTCCTGTATTTTAATTAAGACAGTGATGCAAATATTTTGGTATTAATCCTGTAGCTGAAAGTACAATTGGAACGATGAAAAATTTCTTCGCTTAGTTCAATATATTTACTAATCTTTTCGGCTATTGTGTTTTGTATTTTTTTTAATATTATACGTAATTGGTATTGCTATGTCGATTATAAAGGCTATATTGTTAATTTTGTCTTGCAAAGTTAACAACAACAAAAACAAAAAAAAATGAACGCATTTCTTCAACTCATTGATAAGTGTCCTATTCCGAAAATTTATTGATCATCCAAGTAAATTAATAATAATAATAATAAATAATAAGGCGTAGGGAAGTGACGTCCCCATCGCCCGCTGACGTAACAGTTATGTGAAAAAACTGCTAAGTCGGCGCAGTCAGTCAGCACCTTGCCAAGAGGTGTAAGCGCCGTGCCTCGGCAAAATTGAAGGTGCTAAGGCCCGCTTGTGCATATGGCTCCGCCATGAAATTGTTGAGGTGCGTTTTTCTGGTACCAAGCTATGTTATAGCGTGTTTAATAATCTTAACACTTACGATTGACTATTTTCCTACGTTTGAAAGCCTTTTAGACAAATATATTCCATTGTATCAGAACTATATTATCATGGGTGATTAAGAAAAACATATGTCGTCTAAAGAGTGACTCCCGCTATTTTTGATTGAAATCTATAGTTAACAAAATTATTTCAAAATTGAAGTAACATCAACGCTATTCAAGTGCAAAGTGAAATTTGAAAATACATATTATGACGCACTGGCCCCGACTGACCTTATTAGTGTCGGGTTTGTTTCATCATTCAATCATTTCGTGTTTTGTATGGAAAAATAACGTTTTTTTTTTTTTTATTTTACTTGCCTTAACGGCAACATACATACACAAACGTTATTTTTCTACATATCTATAGCGCAGTACCTTCTGAGCGATTATATTATAAGTTTCATTCATTATTTAAGATAAATACTAAATAAATGTATGACGATTTTCGATGTTAACGAATTAATTGTCATAATAATATAATATGTAGGTTACATTTCAGTATCACATAATATGCAGTATATTATATAGGTATTTTAACAATAAAGTATTAAAAAATTAAGTAGATATAGGTACTGGTTATGACAGTAGTTTAAAGTTTAGCGTGTAAGATGAAAATAAATATATTTAAAAAATCGATGTGATATACTGAGTAGTTCTGTAATTATAGTTAAAGATGTTCTAAAATTTTGCTTGTACATATGTATGTTTACTGTGCATTGTATATTTTTGCTGCACTTTTTATAATATTTCATCAAAATATTCGAAATGTTTAACGAGTAATAAATTTTATTATATATACGATAACATTATTTTCTGGTGAGAAAACTTATGCTTGTTAAATTTTATTTTAAACTAGCTGTTCCCCGCGACTTCACACGCGTGTAATTCATTACGATTAAATTTCATGGGTTTTAATTTTTTTGCGCGGAACCTTAATTTTTTTCTAAAAGAAAAGCTTTAGTTACTCCTAATAACATCAGCAATCTGCCGGTGAAAGTCCCGTCAAAATCGATTCAGCCGTTTCGGAGATTAGCCGGAACAAACAGACAGACAGACAGACAGACAGATAGACAGAAACATAAAAATATTTAAAAAAATGTTATAAGTACCGTATATACTTACATATGCATTTAGTAAAAAGCTGTTATTTTAAATACATCAGAAATTACATTAATATTACAAAAATAAGCACTGAGACAAAGATGTTAAGCGATTAATCATTTAGTAATTAAACAATTTCCTTTGATACAGCCGAATGATTTTAAGCTAACTTTCAAATTTTCCTTATGGAAATCTCTCAAAATATGAAGTATTTAGTACGTTTTCACACCATCATTGCTATCATTGCGCACAAAGCGAAATGATTTGATGTGAAGTTCAACTATGTTTGTGTAGCAGCCCGATTCAATTAGCCAGTTGATTAGTCGGCTAGCCTATAAGTTAAGCACCGGTAATATACTAAATCCATTGTCTAAACGAATTACAATTAAACTTAAAACATTTAACATGGGCTTACCGATAGACTTTTTATACCAAAAATGAAAAAATAAATTTATTTTTCTGCCATTGTGGCGAAAGAGTTGTGTTACGAGATTCAGCAAAGGAGAACACGGATTTATAATAGATAGGTACCATCGTTTTTTTGATTCCGTAAAACAGATTTTTGAAATATTATTATAATAATGATTTCTTATATTTACGCGAATAAAACACTTTATACGTGGTAGAGCCACGCTACAGCTATATTGTGGTTATAGCACGAATGGTCGGCTCGAATGGGGAAGGACCACGCTCTCACAGAATATCAACGTAAAATAGCAGTTTAATGCTGCTGTGTGGTGAGTGTAGAGAATCGGAGATCCTCTTTAGTGGAAATAAGGCATTCATAGGAATCCACTTACCATCAGGTGGACTGTTTGCTCGTTTGTCAACCTAATTCTATTTTATAAAAAACTAAATAAAGCTAATTTACGGATTTCATAGTCGTTATTTTTAACTTTTATTAAATTTCGACGTTTCAAGTGCTTATTGTGAGCAGCTCTGCCTACAGTTATGCGTTAGTTCAGATATATTAGATATTCAATTATGTGCCAGAGTGTAACTGAAGGGCTAGCCGTCTAATAAGCCGGCTAATTGAACTATCTAGCTGCGACACATATACATCACAACAAAACTTTTAAAAACTATTAACTTGGCAGTCATTGTCTTTTCGATTATTAACATTAGTAAAAAAACTTATTTGAAATACAATACTTGACAGCACTACTACCTACCTAACCTATAAATTTATTATGTATAATATAAATACTATTACTCGTGAAATAAAGTAAAAGCCATTCGTTTCGATGCATTTTAACATACATTTATATGTAAACATTTACTAAAACTTTGCACATGTCTTCGTTAACATTGTTTCATGGCAAATTTAAGAGCACTTGAACTTTTTTGGCTATTTACTTTCTCAATTAGAGTTACCCGCCAATTTTATTTGTCGCGTCTTTTCCCGCCAATTTTGTTTGTCGTGTTATACTTTGTATTATAAACGATGATACGAAGTGATAAGAAGTTCTTATAAGATGATTCAACATATTTTAAAGGGTGAACTTTGAGCCTTAAGCTTATTGGCGATTAAAATGTGGGATGTAAAATACAGGCCAAAATCAATATCAATTTTTTTTTAAATTTATTTCCACACAAAAATATAAAACTCCAATAAATTTTGCCCATCCGAACCAAAAGCAAACGAAAGAAACGCCATTAAATCTCAAAGAAGTAAAATCAGCTAAAAGTATATACGATACTAGTTTATAATTACAACACAAACACATCCACAAAAATTCACAAAAAATCAGAAAAATTAAAACCTTTAAGTAGACGATTAAAACGGTTCGTTATTATTTTATATTAATATTTTTGTAAACGGAAATTCACCCAAATAAATATGGAAAATCGAAATTTTTATTCTGTGTCTTTTGCATCACCATAATAATGGCATAATTCAAAACCCTATGAAGTCAGTGCTGTGCAAGACAAAAATATCTAAAAAAGTGAATATTATATTAGAACTATCTTAAGAAAATATAGTTTGATTAATTTTCATTAGATCTATTCGGAATTAAGGTACAAACTCTTATAGGTAATATTCCGCCCGCCAGAATTCGCTGTGGTCGCAGTTGGGAGTGAAATGAACTTATTTGTCACACAGATGGCCACACAGTCTTATTGTCATTGAAAGTTGCGTTTTAAATAAAAGTTTTTCGGTCTAGTGTATTATATACGCAAAACAATGCCTCAATGGTGTGCTCTTCAATTTTTTATACATATTGAGTTTTTTTAAATTCTTTTAATTTTAGAAATATCCGTAGTTTGGTTTATCCATTTCCAATATAATTAATATAAAATATAATTATTAAATCAGCCATCTTTACACTTTTCTAACAATTTAACTTCTAATCGCAAGGCCTTGAGATCTGTAAAATATTTCACCTCATTCCAAAGCGGCGTTGACCTGGTGGCAAAAAGGTAGAAAGCCCGGTGGAAGCCTTCTGCGAGCGCTCAGCTTAGCCTGAGCTAAGGTTTTTAATATGATGACTCTTTGTACTCTTTATTTTTATTTTTTATTTTGTTAATATTAAATAATAGTAGAAGACTAAGCGCACTTACGTACCTGTATTATAAATAAATAAATTATAGATTTATCTCACAGAAGATAGACGTATCTTATAACATATCGTATGACACTATCCTTACTATTAACAACATACTAATTTTACAAAATAAATATTAATTTTAATTACTTCACATTCTACCGTGTAGCGACGACCCCATATCGTCTCGTGGGTGTCGTAAGAGGCGATATAGGGAAACAAACCAGGAGAATCAGCAGCAGCGTACTTGTAATAACAGCTGGACAATAAAAAAACCGCTATTGCCAACCCGCATGCCAAGCGTGGCAACCATGGCAAATATTCCAATTATGTGGCAATCTATGGGGAGGCCTATGTTCAGCAATGGACTTTGATAGACTGTTGCTATTGACAAACATTAAAATATAAAATATTTATTATTAAAATAAAAGAAACCAAAAGTTTAAAACTTAAATTATCACTTTAATATTTCGTCCCGAATTCAACGATACGAAACTGTTTGTCTGTCTGTCTGTCTGTCTGTCACAGAGATTTTTCTCTGAGAATATTTCACCTAGATGATTTAAAATTGGGCATAGTTATAAAATGCGCTTACCCAAATACAAATCCATCCATCACAGCCTATACTAGTCCACTGCTGAACATAGGCCTCCCCCATAGATTGCCTCATAGGGGGGATTCCGCCATAGTTGCCTCGCTTGGCAGGCGGGTTGGCAACCGCAGTTTTTTTAATAATTTTGAGTTGTTATTAGGAAGATGCTGTTGCCCATCTCCTCTTTCAGTTTCCCTCTGCCGTCTCTTATGACACCCACGGGACGATATGGCGTAGTGCTTACACTGCCACTACACTACATTTCAAATACAAATAATGGGTTAATAACAAAATTTTCGACTAAAGTTTATTTCGCGGATAAATACAAGTTAAAAAGATTTTTTGAGGTCATCGTGATCGTTCATTCATCATTTTTGTGTTTAAATTAGTAAACTTTTTTGAAGATTGCGCTCGTGCTCTTTATTTTGCATAGTGGCTTTTTCTGTAATCGATGGTAAATTTAGTTAAAATTTGTACATGTAGATACTAATTGTAAATGCAAGGCGAGCGTAATGGTGCATTAGTGTAATAACTAACATTGCATAGACGCATAGCTACTGATAGTTGAAAAGTTCTCGAGATGTGCTCTAAGTATGTACGTGTTGATGTTAAAGAATTAAAAACATTATAAAATATTTAAAAAAAACTCTTGATGTTGTGAATAAAATTAGCTTTTATCCTTCTCATGCAAATACATATTATATATTTAAAATAAATGTTAATAAACTTTCCTGTGCATACGTTACGTGGGAACACAGGCTTGTACAATGAAATTTATCCATATTTCATATATCGTTAAAAATCTTATCAAAATACGTCCAGTGTAAGTCAAATACTTTGTATGGCTCAATAGGTATAAATGTATGCTATAAATTACTAAAAAACACAGAATGTACATGGAACGAGCCTCCACGAATTACTAATGGCGTCCCTATCTTCCTCCGGTGCACAAGCAATGGCAATAAGCGAATTTCTTAATAGTAGTTAGGTTAGACTCTCAACAACAAAGGTAATTTTGGGCGAATTCCCATTGTTTTATTAATATGTTAAGATTTTTTTACTGTGAGCAACTTTCTTTAAACTTACCGGATGCCAGGGTGGATAAAATGTAAGACTTTAAAAAAGTTATATGTAGTTAAAAAAGTATATTTAGTTTAAAAAAGTATTTAAGATTAACGGTAAAGTAATTCAAACACTATTTTTTATGTACGCGGTGCAGTGGCAGCGTATATTAATCCACTACTCCATATCGTAAAAGAAGACAGGAAAATTAAACACGAGATGGGCAGCAGCTTTTTTCTGGTAACAAACTCAAAATAATAAAAAACTCAACCTGCCTGGCAAGTGTGGCGCTACGGCAATTTCTCCTTATGAGCCAATCTTTGGCGATGGACTTTTCATAGGTTGTAATGAATGAATGAATGTTCTTATTCAAGCTAGGTATTAATGTTTTCCCACGGCGGAGCACAGAGCTTTTCTCATTTTTGGGAGGGTTTCTTATGACGCAATTTGTCCACATGTCCTCGAAATATTTTTATTCCACAAAAATCCAGGTATCCTCACGCTGTTTTCCTTTACCGCCGAGAACATGGTAAATCAGCAATTAAAATTATCACCACTGGCTTATCCCATCGTCTCATAAGGAAATTATTGCTATAGTTGCCACGCTTGGCAGGCGGGTTGGCAATCATAGTTTCTTATTATTTAGATGTCGTCTGTTACGACACCTGCGGGAAGATATGGGGTAGTGGATATTCTTGCACCGCCACCATTGCTGTGCGTAACGGATCAATTTAAATTAGGATATTTAGTGTATTATTCTTAGCTAATCTACTTCAAAGTGTTTGTTTGAAGATCTAGTAGGTAAGTAAGAATACATGTGTTGAAATAATCATTCTGAAATAATATCTCTTGTATGTAGAAATTGGATTTTAGTGCGAGTTAAAGTTTAATAGGTACATTGAATACATTTTTTTAGATACTTAAATATTTAGGTTTATATTGTTACTTTATTTAAATTAAATATTTAATTGGCTCAATTGGGGCAAGTGCGGCTATCTATGATTTGAAGTTGATAAATGTGATTTTTTATAATACGTTTATAACTTGTAAAATACGTTAAGATTAACAACTTGAAACACGTAACCCCAAATCAATATGTGTGGTTTGGGAAAGTGCATCTTATGTATGAGAAAATTAATATTATAAGCTGAAGGATACAGCCTCTTATATACGAGTATCAAGGATTATATCGAAATACAATTTTTACCGTTCTTTTTTTCTTTCTCTTCTTATATTCCACTTAAGATTCTTCTAGGTAATTTAAGCCTGTAAATCTGTATCTTACTGTATTTTGTCATTATGTTTGTGTGTTTAAGTAACAGTTTATTGAATTAATAAAAATAAAAAATACGTAGGTATGTTACGACCTACCACTACCAGCAAAAGTTAGCCTTATAATATTTTCACTTATTTCATTGTTCACTTGTTATAATAACTGATACAGTGTGACCATCAAGTGGAATGTTCGCGCGAGCGCATCTCCGCTGGGCCAATGTCGACACATACAACAAAATCGCATGTTCAAAGCCCTGTAGAGGCTTCTAAAAGTCCGGGGACTGAATTGCCTATCCCCAGTTCTAAGCTAGTGGTAAAGAAATAGTTGATTATTTAGATTAGATTTTAATTTGTAGTCACATAATTTTCTTACAATTTCTTACTCATATCGTTTACAGAATAGATGCCACTGACCACTGAGTACTTTGATACCTAATTGATGCGTTAAGACTATTTACGAATTATTCATTTGAAATGTTTGACACATTTCATACTGTCAAATATCAACTAGGATAAGTGTATATAAATTCTGTGAATATCAATTCTGTCAATTGTAATTATCAACGTCATTGAAATGACAATCATAAAATTAACAAATCATTCCTGTATTTTAATTAAGACAGTGATGCAAATATTTTGGTATTAATCCTGTAGCTGAAAGTACAATTGGAACGATGAAAAATTTCTTCGCTTAGTTCAATATATTTACTAATCTTTTCGGCTATTGTGTTTTGTATTTTTTTTAATATTATACGTAATTGGTATTGCTATGTCGATTATAAAGGCTATATTGTTAATTTTGTCTTGCAAAGTTAACAACAACAAAAACAAAAAAATGAACGCATTTCTTCAACTCATTGATAAGTGTCCTATTCCGAAAATTTATTGATCATCCAAATTAATAATAATAATAATAAATAATAAGGCGTAGGAAGTGACGTCCCCATCGCCCGCTGACGTAACAGTTATGTGAAAACTGCTAAGTCGGCGCAGTCAGTCAGCACCTTGCCAAGAGGTGTGCGCCGTGCCTCGGCAAAATTGAAGGTGAAGGTCTGCTTGTGCAGATGGCTCCACCATAAAATTGTTGAGGTGTTTTCTGGTACCAAGCTATGTTATAGCGTGTTTAATAATCTTAACACTTACAATTGACTATTTTCCTCCGTTTGAAAGCCTTTTAGACAAATATATTCCATTGTGTCAGAACTATATTATCATGGGTGATTAAGAAAAACATATGTCGTCTAAAGAGTGACTCCCGCTATTTTTGATTGAAATCTATAGTTAACAAAATTATTTCAAAATTGAAGTAACATCAACGCTATTCAAGTGCAAAGTGAAATTTGAAAATACATATTATGACGCACTGGCCCCGACTGACCTTATTAGTGTCGGGTTTGTTTCATCATTCAATCATTTCGTGTTTTGTATGGAAAAATAACGTTTTTTTTTTTTTTATTTTACTTGCCTTAACGGCAACATACATACACAAACGTTATTTTTCTACATATCTATAGCGCAGTACCTTCTGAGCGATTATATTATAAGTTTCATTCATTATTTAAGATAAATACTAAATAAATGTATGACGATTTTCGATGTTAACGAATTAATTGTCATAATAATATAATATGTAGGTTACATTTCAGTATCACATAATATGCAGTATATTATATAGGTATTTTAACAATAAACTATTAAAAATTAGTAGATATAGGTACTGGTTATGACAGTAGTTTAAAGTTTAGTGTAAGATGAAAATAAATATATTTAAAAAATCGATGGATATACTGAGTAGTTCTGTAATTATAGTTAAAGATGTTCTAAAATTTTGCTTGTACATATGTATGTTTACTGTGCATTGTATATTTTTGCTGCACTTTTTATAATATTTCATCAAAATATTCGAAATGTTTAACGAGTAATAAATTTTATTATATATACGATAACATTATTTTCTGGTGAGAAAACTTATGCTTGTTAAATTTTATTTTAAACTAGCTGTTCCCCGCGACTTCACACGCGTGTAATTCATTACGATTAAATTTCATGGGTTTTAATTTTTTTGCGCGGAACCTTAATTTTTTTCTAAAAGAAAAGCTTTAGTTACTCCTAATAACATCAGCAATCTGCCGGTGAAAGTCCCGTCAAAATCGATTCAGCCGTTTCGGAGATTAGCCGGAACAAACAGACAGACAGACAGACAGACAGATAGACAGAAACATAAAAATATTTAAAAAATGTTATAAGTACCGTATATACTACATATGCATTTATTAAAAGCTGTTATTTTAAATACATCAGAAATTACATTAATATTACAAAATAAGCACTGAGACAAAGATGTTAAGGATTAATCATTTAGTAATTAAACACCTTTGATACAGCCGAATGATTTTAAGCTAACTTTCAAATTTTCCTTATGGAAATCTCTCAAAATATGAAGTATTTAGTACGTTTTCACACCATCATTGCTATCATTGCGCACAAAGCGAAATGATTTGATGTGAAGTTCAACTATGTTTGTGTAGCAGCCTGATTCAATTAGCCAGTTGATTAGTCGGCTAGCCTATAAGTTAAGCACCGGTAATATACTAAATCCATTGTCTAAACGAATTACAATTAAACTTAAAACATTTAACATGGGCTTACTGATAGACTTTTTATACCAAAATGAAAAATAAATTTATTTTTCTGCCATTGTATGAAAGAGTTGTGTTACGAGATTCAGCAAAGGAGAACACGGATTTATAATAGATAGGTACCATCGTTTTTTTGATTCCGTAAAACAGATTTTTGAAATATTATTATAATAATGATTTCTTATATTTACGCGAATAAAACACTTTATACGTGGTAGAGCCACGCCACAGCTATATTGTGGTTATAGCACGAATGGTCGGCCTGGGAAGGACCACGCTCTCACAGAATATCAACGTAAAATAGCAGTTTAATGCTGCTGTGTTTTGTATGGTGAGTGTAGAGAATCGGAGATCCTCTTTAGTGGAAATGAGGCATTCATAGGAATCCACTTACCATCAGGTGGACTGTTTGCTCGTTTGTCAACCTAATTCTATTTTATAAAAAACTAAATAAAGCTAATTTACGGATTTCATAGTCGTCATTTTTAACTTTTATTAAATTTCGACGTTTCAAGTGCTTATTGTGAGCAGCTCTGCCTACAGTTATGCGTTAGTTCAGATATATTAGATATTCAATTATGTGCCAGAGTGTAACTGAAGGGCTAGCCGTCTAATAAGCCGGCTAATTGCTTATTAGACGGCTATCTAGCTGCGACACATATACATCACAACAAAACTTTTAAAAACTATGAACTTGGCAGTCACTGTCTTTTCGATTATTAACATTAGTAAAAAACTTATTTGAAATACAATACTTGACAGCACTACTACCTACCTAACCTATAAATTTATTATGTATAATATAAATACTATTACTCGTGAAATAAAGTAAAAGCCATTCGTTTCGATACACTTAAATATACATTTATATGTAAATATTTACTAAAACTTTGCACATTTCTTCGTTAACATTGTTTCATGGCAAATTTAAGAGCACTTGAACTTTTTTGGCTATTTACTTTCTCAATTAGAGTTACCCGCCAATTTTATTTGTCGCGTCTTTTCCCGCCAATTTTGTTTGTCGTGTTATACTTTGTATTGTAAACGATGATACGAAGTGTTCTTATAAGATGATTCAACATATTTTAAAGGGTGAACTTTGAGCCTTTAAACTTATTGGCAATTAAAATGTGGGATGTAAAAATACAGGCCAAAATCAATATCCATTTTCTTTTTATTTATTTCCACACAAAAATATAAAACTCCAATAAATTTTGCCCATCTGAACCAGAAGCAAATGAAAGAAACGCCATTAAATCTCAAAGGAGTAAAATTAGCTAAAAGGATATACGATACTAGTTTATAATTACAACACAAACACATCCACACAAAAATTCACAAAAAAAAATCAGAAAAATTAAAACCTTTTGAGTAGACGCTTAAAAACGGTTCGTTATTATTTTATATTAATATTCTTTGTAAACGGAAATTCACCCAAATAAATATAGAAAATCTAAATTTTTATTCTGTCTTTTGCATCACCATAATAATGTCGGCATAATTCAAAACTCCTATGAAGCCAGTGCTGTGCAAGACAAAAATATCTAATAAAAATGAATATTATATTAGAACTATCTCAAGAAAATATAGTTTGACTAATTTTCATTAGATCTATTCGGAATTAAGGTACAAACTCTTATAGGTAATATTCCGCCCGCCAGAATTCGCTGTGGTTGCAGTTGGGAGTGAGATGAACTTATTTGTCACACAGATGGCCACACAGTCTTATTGTCATTGAAAGTTGCGTTTTAAATAAAAGTTTTTCGGTCTAGTGTATTGTATACGCAAAACAATGCCTCAATGGTGTGCTCTTTAATTTTTTATACATATTTAGTTTTTTTTTAATTATTTTAATTTTAGAAATATCCGTAGTTTGGTTTATCCATTTGCAATATAATTAATACAAAATATAATTATTAAATCAGCCATCTTTACACTTTTCTAACAATTTAACTTCTAATCACAAGGCTAAGACCTTGAGATCTGTAAAATATTTCACCTCATTCCAAAGCGGCGTTGACCTGGTGGCAAAAAAGTTGTGGAAGCCTTCTGCGAGCGCTCAGCTTAGCCTGAGATAAGGTTTTTAATATGATAACTCTTTGTAGTCTTAATTTTTATTTTTTATTTTGTTAATATTTTATAATAGTAGAAGACTAAGCGCACTTACATACTACAGGTAAATTACAGATTTATCTCACAGAAGATCTTATAACATATCGTATGACACTATCCTTACCATTAACAACATACTAATTTTACAAAATAAATATTAATTTTAATTACTTCACATTCTACCGTGTAGCGACGACCCCATATCGTCTCGTGGGTGTAGTAAGAGGCGATTTTTTTTTTTTTTATAGGAGAGGGGGCAAACGAGCATGCGGCTCACCTGATGGTAAGTGACTACCGCCGCCCATGAACAACTGCAACACCAGGGGAACCAGAGGAATTGCAGATGCGTTGCCGGCCTTTTAAAAAGGAGTAGGCTCTTTTCTTGAAGGTCCCTAAGTCGTATCGGTCCGGAAAAATCCCTGGTGGTAAACTATTCCACAAGGAAGTTGTGCGAGGAAGAAAACATCTTCTAAATCGCACAGTGGTGGACCGCCAATCATCCAGATGGTGTGGATGGTATCGGGAGTTCTGCCGCGATGTGCGTTCGTGAAATGTGGCGGCTGGGATTAATCCGAACAATTCCTCAGAGCACTCCCCGTGGTAAATGCGAAAGAAAATGCAAAGAGATGCAACATCTCTTCGCAGCGCCAATGAATCGAGCCGATCGGAAAGGACTCGGTCGTCGACGATTCGAGCCGCTCTGCGCTGGATGCGGTCAAGGGGAGGAGCTGGCACTGGGGAGCCCCAGCCCAGAGATGGGAACAGTATTCCATGTGAGGCCGAACCTGCGCCTTGTAAAGTTGCAGGCGTTGTGCCGGCATGAAATACTGTCCCGCTCTGCTGAGCACGCCAAGCTTTAGAGGCCAATTTGGCCTTCTTCCAAGTGACCGCGAAACTGCACGCCACTCGATATGTCGACGCCGAGGATTCCGATACTGGCTGAGGCAACAAGGGAGTGCCTTGAAACTGAGGAGATACGACAAAGGGTTCTTTGTAGCGGTAAACGCGCAAACTTGTGTCTTCTGAGGATTAAACTGACTAGATTTAGTCGCCCCAATCCGAGACTTTGTTCAGCAAAGACTCGACTTCAGACACAAGTTTGTTCCGGTACTTGCGACGTTTTCCCGAGAAATATTCGCACGGCCGGCGTATAGAGCATCACCAGTGCTATCATCCGCATAGCAATGAATGCTACCGGTTTGCAACATATTATTGATATGCAGAAGAAACAGCGTTGGTGATAGCACGCAGCCTTGTGGAACACCAGCGTTAATAGGCTTGTAGTCGGAGCATGCACCGTCTACAACGACCTTAATGCCCGATCTGCAAGAAAGCTGGTGATCCAATTGCACAATTTCTCGGGAAGCCCATAGGAAGGAGCTTGTAAGAAGCGATTTGTGCCAAACCCGATCGAAAGCCTTCGCAATGTCCAAACTAACGGCCAATGCCTCCCCTGACTCTACTGCCTCCGCCCATCTATGAGTCAGGTAGACCAGAAGATCACCAGCTGATCGACCCCGACGAAATCCGTATTGGCGGTCACTAATCAGCTGGTGATCCTCAAGGTACCGCATGAGCTGGCAGTTTATAATGGATTCCATTATTTTGGAGAACAAGGGGTGATGGCGATAGGCCTGTACTTGGACGGGTCTGAGCGGTCGCCTTTAGGGATCGGTTGGACAAAAGCTGTCTTCCATGATTTCGGGACTACGCCTAGGGAGTAGGAGTACCGGAAAGACGCGTTAGAACCGGTGCCAACTCCGAGCACACGTCCTCAGCACAATTGGGGATTCTGTCAGGCCCACTGACTTGTGGATGTCCAGGAGAAGAGTGCTTTGCGAACCGAGCGCTGTGAGAACCGAACATCCGGCATGGAGCACTCACACCGCGGGATGGTCGGCGGTGTGTTCTCCCGTCATCAAGAGTCGAGTTGGACGCAAAAAGTGAGCCTAAAAGGTCGGCTTTCTCTTTGCGGCGTGGGCCAGTGAGTCGTCCTCCTGTGCAGAGATAGTAGTGATGGCTTACAGAAATTCCTTGGACAGCCTTGGCGAGACCAGAATGCACGGGTTCCCGAAGGAAGGCGAACTAGTTTCTCGCCAATTCTGCCTATGTGCTCTGACTTTGCCTTGGCAATAACACTTTGAAGGACCTGGAGGCGAAGTTATACTTCTTTTAAGCATGCTGGTGTTTACATCCCGAGCCGCCGAAGCCTCAGCCCAGGCCTGATAGCACTCCTGCTTACTGCGTAATGCAGTCTTACAGGAGCGACCAAACCAAGGCTGCGATCTGCCTCCGATGGGTACCACAGATGATGGAATAAATAGTTCCATTCCCTGTAACACCACATCAGTGACAGAGTCAGCAACAGCGCTGGGATCATCCGGCGAGAAGCAAACCCGCCCCATGGGTAGGATGCAAAGAAAGACCGCATTCCGTCCCAATCCGCCGACCTGTAATGCCAAACACGGCGGCAACCTGCAGAACGCAACCGCGAGGGGAGCGTGAGTGGCACCACACTCCGGATCAGACAATGGTCCGAAGAGCCGAGAGGGCATCGACGGAAACCTGATATCCGTCCGGATGAGAGGTCAGCAGAAGGTCCAACAGGGAAGGTATATGATCCTTCACATCTGAATCCGCGTAGGTCCTCTCTGACGTATACGCAACTCCAGCCCGAGGCACAAAGGAGTGTTCCAATTTGTACCCCGGTAGGAGAGATACGAAGTATCGGCCGGAGAGGACACCTGCGTCTCGGTCAGAAGAGCGTTGCCGGCTTCGCCGTCTCGAGATGGTAGTGGACGGCGTTTAGGTTCGAGTGAAGTCCCCTGATGTTGCAGAAACCACGGATAGCGTGGCAGGGTCGCCTTGGTCTTGTTGCTCCGTTTGCCCTGA